>JALLAP010000497.1:0-14341 GCA_036939355.1 Thalassiosira profunda | reverse complement strand
ACTGGGTGGTGAAGTACTCCTGTCCCGGGGCCATGGGCGGAGGGTTCTCGTGCAGCTCACGGAGGGACGCGCGCTTCGCCTCCATCGCGGCGCGGTCCTCGAGGGTGAAGTGCTGGATGGCCGCAGGCATCAATTCGGCTTCCACGGCGGCAGCGCTGGCGCTGGCCTTCTTCTCCTCCTCGAGGCGCATGAAGTGCTTGGTCGCTTCGGACCGTTCGGCCTCGCTCAGGGCCATCTGCTCGGCCAGCTTGCGCGCCTGCTCCTCCTTCCCGAGCTCGGTGAAGTGCTTGATTCCGATGGGCATCTCGGCCTCGGCCAGGTCCTTCGCGGCCTGGGCCTTGGCGGCGCGCTGCTCGTCGCCCAGCTTGGTGAAGTGGTCGATGGGCAGGGGCTCCACGGGAGTCTTGCTCCGCGTCACGGCCCGCGCCGCTTCGAGCTCCGCGGCCTTCGCGGCCTCCGCCTCCTGGAAGTGCTTGGTCGCCACGGGCACCTCGGCGTTCCGGGCTCGCTCCACCTCCTTCTGGGCGAAGTACTCCGTCGCCACGCTCGCCGGGGGCGGGTTCTCCTTCAGCGCTTGCAGCTCGGCCTTCTTCCGCGCGTTCTCCTCGTGCATCTTCTCGGTGAAGTAGGCCTGTCCGGGGGCCATGGGCGGAGGGTTCTCGTGCATCGCCCGGATCGACGCCCGCTTCGCCTCCCGCTTGGCCATCTCCTCGAGGGTGAAGTGCTGGATGGCCGCGGGCATGAGCTCGGCCTCGCCGCCGGCCAAAGCGGCCGCGTTTTCTTCCTCGAGGCGCATGAAGTGCTTGGTCGCCTCGGACCTCTCGGCCGCGCTCAAAGCCTTGATCTTCTCGAGCCGCTCGGCCTCCTGGAGCTTGGCCAATTCGGTGAAGTGCCGGATGCCAATTGGCATCTCGGCCTCGGCCAGATCCTTGGCCGCCTGGGCCTTGGCGGCCCGCTGCTCGTCGCCCATCTTGGTGAAGTGGTCGATCGGCAGGGGCTCCACGGGCGCCTTGCTCTTGGCCGCGGCCCGGGCCGCCTCAATCTCGGCGGCCTTCCGCTTCTCTTCGGAGTCGAAGTGGCTGGTCGCCACGGGCGCCGTTTCGGGGAGCTCGAACGGCTTCTTGGCCTCCTTGGGCGGCCAAACGTAGGGCTTGATTCCAGGCTGGTTGAGGGGCTCGGCCTCGGGCTGCACGGCCGTCGCGGCGGCCTTGGGAGGGGCCGCCGTCGCGCTGAGGCTGGCGACGCGGGTGGACGGGGCCTTCTTGGGCGCAGGAGCGGCCTTCTTCTCGACCGACGCAATCTCCACCCACGTGTCCTTCTCGACCGGCTTCGGAGCCGCCTTGGTCTCGGCCGGCTGCAATACCTTCTTTTCCTCCTTGGGCGGCGTCGACAAGAACGCGAGGAACTCGTCGTACCCCTCGTCGTCGCGGCTCTCGAGCCTGGCGTGTTTGGGCGCGGCGGCAGCGGAGTGGGCCGAGCCGTGCTTGCCGGCGCCGACGTTGCCGGCGCGGGTGGCGCCATTGACAGCGGCGAGGACCATGGTTTGGGTTGACTATTCGATACGGGAGACTATCGACGAAGGGCGCCGACGAATTGTGGCTCGATATGCTCCCCAATGCAAAGCAAGGCTTTGCTTGCACTCAACGCCGACCTTCGAAGCTGTCCGCGAACCACCGCTTGGGGGCTGACCGTGCTTGGGGGAGCGCACGAGTGTGCACCAAATTTGGCTGGCATCAAATCGATTTCGAGCCTCCTACAGGTTCCTACGTAGACATACCAGTCACGGCAGCGACACACATGATAAAAGAGACCTGCCAAATTTTCTCGTCCTACGGAAGTCTTCGCAAGACTGGCACTCGGCTTTAGCTTTTGTTGGGGTTCTTTTTTTGTTGGTGTACCATAAGCGTAAGTCAAGACCGAGAATCTGAAATTTGAGGCAGCATGCACAATACCCCGTACCCAATCCCTTTGACACCGACAGGGTTGGGGGTAACTTACTTATTGAAAGAGATCAATTCAGTGAGACTGAGGACCAAACTCAGCTGTTTCTCTCATACATACTACTCCCTTGGCTTAGCTTCTTCGCTGTAAATCTTTGCCCAAATACTATTGAGATAGGTACCCCCCACTGCCGCGGGCTTTTCGCGGCACGGCCGCACGGCGCACTTCGAGTTGAAAGCCGTGCGCCTCGCGCTCCAACGCCTTCCACGAACCCTTGGCGGCCAACTCTGCGCGGCGGGACGAGGGCGGGGAAGAGAGCGTGCGATCGCTTGTGGCGCTGAAAAATTGCAGTGGGCTCTCTCCGGTTTGGGTTATTGAAAAAAAAATCGGTCGACGCGCCTCAACTTGGTGCATTGCAAAATAGAGTGCAGCCGTTGCATTCGCAACAATCGACCATACACAACGCAAATAGGCGGCCCGGCGGCAGCGATAGTGTATCGAGGCAGTCTTGGCAGGAGTTGGGATCGATTTTGAGCGTAATTTGGGATCGACATCGGTGGATGCACCACACAACACAATTTTGAGCACGTCTCGTAATCGTGAAGCAACCCGGATGTCCAGCCAATGTACGACGACGTCGCGCCGCCAACACCTCCATTGAACGCCCTATCGCCCCAAATCATATCAAAGAGGAGCGTCAGCTCGGTCTCCTGTGTGACGGCTTCATCTTCTTCGGCTCCCAACACGCCGCTGGACGAACCAATTTCTGCGGGAAGCGCAGGATTAGAGGAGGAGCGGTCGGACCGCGACACAGAGGAGCCAATAGAAACCATAGACGCAACCATGGCCGAGGCGACAGGAACTCCGGGGGATCAACCCACCACTCCTCGCTTCGGCGCCTTCATGGACTTCCTCCGGGATGACGAGCCGGACAGGGCCGATTCCACCTCGCTCGGGGGAATGGAGTCCACCTCCATCGAGGTGTTGGACGAGGAGCCCGCAGAGCAGGCCGCGGAGGGAGCGACGGAGGAAGGGGGAAAGGTGCTCAACAAGCAGCTCACCCTGGCTGTGGAGGCCGAGGCTGCAGCAGCTGCTCGGAGGAGATCCTCGGGAGGCGCGTCCGATCTGGGGACTCCCTCGGACTTTCCGGGGGTCCGTCTTCCCTCCCACGCGCCCTGTCAAGAATACGATTACGCCAACCGCTACCCTCTCCAAATGAAAGACTTCACCACAAAATTGGACGCCAAGACGCGCATCGGGAGAAGGTGCTACCGGCTCAACCTGGAGCGCCCCTTCGACATCCACTGCGAGCAGAGCCCCCTGGAATACGGCGACTACATGGCCCCGTGGACGAAGGACGTCTACCCTGCAACAGTCGGGCCGACGGAATACTGCCCTCCGCGACATTTGGGCGGGGATCCGAAATGCTGGCGGGAGCTTATGCGGTGGTCGGAGGCGGCCGCGCGGATGGAAAAGACACATGCTGTCGAGGCCGGAGTGGACGTGGTGGAGGATGAGCGAAAGGTGAACAGCCTGGACGAGGTGGAGGCTGCCGCGGAGGGATTGGACGCCCTCCAAATCGAGGTGTCAAAGAGGGAGGGAAATGCCAGCCTGGCCAGCGGGAAGCTCAGTCCGGGCGGCGGCACCATTCTCCTTGATGAGGAGAAGCGGGGGAGCGCAGACGAGATCGAGCCGGCGGTGGATCAATACGGGAAGGCGATCGGCCCGGGCCCCACGGGAGGATGGCGCGCGCTGACCGTGGCAGAGGAAATGGGCGTGGGGCACCTGGGCGACCGCACCGAAAATGGCGAGTTCGCCTTCCGGAATTACGACCTGAGCCACCTGGCGCTCAACACGGCCAAGCCGCTCCCCATCACTGGAGATCAGGACATTGCCAAGGCCGGAGCCGGGGCAGGAGAGGGATTGATGCCATTGCGGACGGTCTTCTCCATGGATTCGGCCACGTCGGAAGAAGAGAGGCTCCATCCCAAGACCCCGGAGCAGATGGCCGACGACACCGCCCGACNATTCGGCCACGTCGGAGGAAGAGAGGCTCCATCCCAAGACCCCGGAGCAGATGGCCGACGACACCGCCCGACTGTTCCGTCGCTCGGAGATTTCATTGCGAGAGAGGGCCGATCGGGACGCCGAGGAGGAGGCCGAGAAGGAGGAGGCGCGCCGGAAGGAGGAGCTCGAACGCATCGAGAAGGAACGGGCCGACAGCCTCAGCAGCAGCGCGCGGGTCCGGTCGGGCAGCTCGGGGAGCGCGGGCCCCGATCGGCTGAGTAAGTCGGAGCGCCCCTCGCGCAAGGGCCACGGCCGACGCTTCTCCAGCGGCGGGAAGAAGCTGCTCCGTGGCCTGTCCAGCGGACTGAGCCGGGCCATGAGCGACATGAACTCCACGCCGAGCGATTCGAGCGCGAACTGGCGGGGGGCCAGTCAAAGAAGGAGCGGCAGCGAGAGCAGCGGGCGGAGGCCGGGGATGACGAAGCGAAGCAGCATGCAGGCGCTGACGATCGACAAGGCCCGGGATCTGGTGGACGAGAGCGACGGCGAGAGCGACGACGGGCTGGGGCCGGAGGAGGGCGAGGTGAGTTGTCCGTTGCTTGTGAAAGTTGTGGAATCCACTTCCTTCAGGTCCAAATCTCATAAAAATTCGCTCTTCTCTTCTCCTCCTCTCGAACGAACAGGAGAGCGACAAGAAGCCCCTCAACGTCTCCCTTTTCATCCTCGGCGAATTCGACACCCTCAACGACCTGGTCAACGACGGGGCCAAGCGGCTGCGCGACAACCGCGANCATCCTCGGCGAATTCGACACCCTCAACGACCTGGTCAACGACGGGGCCAAGCGGCTGCGCGACAACCGCGAATCCTCGGACCTCAACCTGCTGCTCCAGAACGAGCCCTGCCCGCCCCCGGATCGGTGGGTCCGCTCGACGGGGTGGGGCAAGTGCAATCCCTCGAGCCTATACGCGGCAATTCCCCCGAAGGAATTCGATTGGGAGCGGTATTACGACAAACTGCGGGCAAAGACGGGGAAGAAGGCTCCAGCGCCGACGCCCCAGGACAAGTCGGCGGCCCACAAAGACTCGACGGCCACGCAGACCACCGCATCGACGGCCGCGGTCAGCACGAGCGTCTCGGGAGAGCAGCCGCCACCACCCCCACAAACAAAAGCGCCAAAGGCCTCGAAAGCTCCGAATCTTTCGCCGATATCCAGTCCGGGGGTCGCCCCGGTGAAAACGATAAAAACAGCTCCTACGGACAAGTCCACGCCAAAGTCCACGCCCAAGGCGGCAACGGGGCCGAGCCCTGCGGACAGTTTGAGCCAGAGCGCGAGGACTCCGCGCTATCGCAGCGGGAGCAGCGCCACGGGGAAGGCCGATGTCCTGAGCCAGAGCGAAGGAAGGCCGAAGAGGAAGGGGTTCGGGAGGAAGATGTCGTCCATGCTCAAGGGGAAATGAGCGAAGCGATGGAGCTACCAACCGCCTGCAGGGGGGATAGAAATGCGACGGGGCAAATTGCTGGATGTAGATTAGATGTTGAGAAAGAGGCCAGTGGAGAGGAAAGCTGCGTGTGCGTCGCTATTGCGTATTGGATAACTGATAGTGACGGCATGCTTTTATTTAGTCTTCCACACAAACCGGGCTCTGTTGAATCGTTCATCACCTGAATGCATGCGCTGAGATGTTGCCAGCTCTCCGTCCAAGCATCATTCATCTCAACATTCTTCTTCACCACTGCCGCGGATTGACTTGCAAAACGATCTCGCCCTCCTCCATCCCGTACCCCACCCAGCTCTTGCACGCCAGCCGCCACCGCGGCGCATCCTGCATCATCTTTCTTTCGTTCTCTTTCGGCCGGCTCAGCAATTCCCCGCCCCGCAGCACCGACACGGCGCACGTCCGACACAGAGATCCGCCGCCGCAGTTCCCGCTCCCGGTGGCCTTGCCGTCGTACCGCTGCGCGAGAGGGTCGTTCAGTTTGATCCCCTTCTGCAGCATAACCATCCGCAAGTTGTCCCCGGGTTGCAATTGGATCGTTTCTGAGGGCAGGTCTTGCTCCGGCGGATAGTGCAGCGTGACGTCGATGCGGGGCCGGCGCCGGATTCGTTTCAACGTCAAGACGACCGATGCATCCCGGGCGCCATTTTCGTCGTCGCTGAGCGATGAAAGCATGCCCCCCAGCGCCTCCACCGTGGCATCGTACCCCAAGCACTCCGTTTGAACCGATTTGACTTGCGTTTCCTCTCGGCTGGATGATCCCGTGCGAGACATGACCAGCTCGGCAGCAACGACCGCGTCGCCGTAATTGATGCCTTCCCCTCCCGTCTCCCTGCTCGCTTTTACGGCCCTCTCGGCATTCCCCCCGGGCACCAGGCCACTCACAATCGTGATCCCCAATCCATCGTCCCGCCCGCCCTGCAATTCCAACAACTCGATCCCCAGTCCCGGCGAATCTTTTGGTATGGGCACCTCGACTTGCAAGCTGTCCACGAAATGTTCCTGTGGATTGTTTGGCACCAGCTGCACGTCCGTCGCCTCGTCGAGCGACTTGGCCGTCCGCTGGACGAGCTGGGCCGACCATGCGTCCGTCAAGATTTCCGGGGCGAGCTCGTATTTTTCGAGGGCGGACGGTGATATCGGCCCAAGCAGCTTCTTTAGGTTGATTGGCTGTTCGTACAACTTTGTATTCGTCCTGGCTGTTGCGTCTGCTCGTCGTATTGAAATTGTTCGTCTGCTAACAACAGGGGCCGTGAAAGCGTCGGCAAGCTTGCTGCAAGATGTGCACCAAAGCGATATCAGAAACGTCCCCGTCATCCGCGACGGGCTGCGCCGCAGTATGGATGAATGAGGCATGCTGCCGAGTGGGGGCTTTGGCAAAAATCTCTCCAATTGACTAACTCCCTTGGATGTAGCTTTCTAAATGGTGTTGCTTTCCTCTTCTGCGCTGCGTTGCTCTCTTCTCTAGATGCAACATAGCCAAAGCATGCCAGCGAGGCAACAGAGATAGAAACGTTGAGATTGAGTTTGCAAGGGAAGGTGCCCAATAAGACCACCGCAACAGTCTGCATACCAATAGACAAACGCATGTTCGCTGAGTTTGCATACGAGGCAATCGCCCCCACTGCGAGTTGCACACACACAAAATTCGATAGTGCATTCACCTTGAAGAGAAGACGCACACAGACACGCACGGCCCAGCATCGGCCACTCACGAGGCAGCCGCCGCGGCTGCGCCCGGGGGCGAGTTGCAGCGTTGGCTGATGCACCAGGGCGACCTCACCTGCTCCCCCAGCTTGTGGCACCCTTGCTACAAGAATGTTGAAGGGCCCGGCCTCTACCCAAACCCAAGCAAGCCAATTTTTGTGGGTTTCGGGTATGGGTTTGGGTTCTTTGTACTAATTCCTAAGTACTTAGGGTACGTAAGTACCGAAAATGTACCGTACTTTGACCTCGTAAAGAGAAAATTTTCGAGGTCAACCCCCAAATGCCCCAAAATTTGCCCATTTTTCCTCCACTCCTCGCTCCTCCTCCACAAATCACCATGGGCAGCGAGGAGGTGGTCGAGCTCTCCGTCGCCGAGACGCAGGCCCTCCGGGCCGAGCTGGGCCTGCCCCCGCTGCGGGGCGTCCCCGGCGCGGGCTCCGGCGGCTCCGACAGCGCCATCGCGACGCCCTCCACGACTGCTCACGCCGCCACTGCAAACAACGACGGTGCCGCCGGCAGCAGCAAGGAGGAGCTCTCCCTCTCCATAGACGAGACGAACGCCCTCCGCGCCAAGATCGGACTGGCGCCGCTCAACACTGCCATCGACGAAAAGAAAGCGGGGTCCTCGGCCTCCACGGCCATTTACGCGAAGCCAACCGACACCGGGGCCGAGAGCGAGGCCCAGAAGCGAATCGAGGATGCCGCCGCGCGGAGGGAGGCCAAGGAGCGCCTCCAGAAATTGGAGGAGGAGGGAAAAAGGGAAGAGGAGGGAGGGGGGAGCGCCCTGGATTTTGCGGCGAAGATGCGGGCCGGGAAAAATGGCGCAAAAAATGGTGGGGACAAAACTGACAAGGGGAAGAAGCGGAAGAAGAAGAAGAAGTTGTTGACGAAGAATCCCCAGCTGTCGCTGCCGGGCGAGGACGAAGAAGAGGAGAGTGCGGAGTACACATCCTCGGATTTGAAGGGGATGAAGGTGGCCCACTCGGCCGCCGACTTTGCCGCGGGCAGTACGGCCGTGTTGACTCTGGCCGACACGTCAATTTTGGAGGTCGATCCCGACTCGAACAAAGTCACGGGCTTCGGGGAAGGAAGCAACGAATTGGTCAACGCCACCATGGAGGGGGAAACGCGGGCATTGGAGAATCTGCGGAGGAAGCGGCGGGTCGAGCTGGGCGCGGGACGGGCGGGGGGCTACGCCGGGTACGACGACGACGAATTCGAGGAGACGGGGGGCGTGGGACTGGCCGAGGGGCGCGGCCCGTTGGCCCGGTCGTTGGATGGGGGAAGCAGGGGGAAGAAGCCGGGTTCGAAGGGGTTTGCCATTGGGGCCGACGGGACCGTGCAACAATCCAAAGACGAGTCCAAGAAGAGCGACCTGTTCTCGGCCCTGGGCGGGGGCGCCGTGTCGCTGCAATCCCGGCACGCCCGCAAGATCGCCTCGGACTTTGTCGCCCACGACGACGAAGACGGGGAGCGGGAGGAGCGGCTGCGGAAGGAGAAGGCGCGGCACACGAAGATGCTGGAGAAGATGCGGAGGAAGGACAAGAAGAAGTTGAAGAAGGCCAAAAAGAAGGGACGGAGGGACCGGTCTGAGGATTCGGACGATGACGAGGAAGGGAATGGAGGCGGCGGTGGATTGCTGGAGAGTTTGGAGGCCACGGCCGTCGCGCAGGGCGAGGAGGGCAACGGACGAAAGCGGCGGAGGCGCAACGGCGACGACGCCGTGGACGTGGACGGAAAAGCAACCGGCTCCGGCGACGAGGACGTCGACGAGGACGTCGACGAGGACGTCGACGAGGAGGCACAGCGACGGAAGAGATTCGACGAAATCATGGACAAGGGCCGGGCGCGAACAGATCGAGCGTTCAAGAAGCCCCTCGTGTCGAAACCCTCGGCCGCGTTGGACGATGCGGGAGACGAGGACGAGGGAGAAGACGACGCCTTCCTCAACGCGGCGCTGGCCAAGGCCCGGCGCCTCAAAAGGCTCAAGGAGATGAGCGGTGCCAAGACAAATGGTGGCAGGGACGGCCCGGCGAAGGGAGAGGCGGTTGTGGTCCAGGCCGTGGAGAAGATGAAGCGGGAGGAGGCGGCCAAGGAGGACACCGNCGAAGGGAGAGGCGGCGGTGGTCCAGGCCGTGGAGAAGATGAAGCGGGAGGAGGCGGCCAAGGAGGACACCGCCATGGGCGAGGCGAACGGGGAGCGAAAGGGCGGATTGACCTTCGAGTTCGACGAGGTGCAGGAGTTCACGCGGGCGCTGCGGGCGAGGGAGGAACGGGAGAAGCGATCGGGCGGCGCGGAACAGGGCCGTCGCGGGGTGAAGGTCGCGACGGCCAAAGAGACAAAGGCGGCCAAGAGCGAAGAAGATGCCGCTGCATTGGAAGAGGCGGAGGGGCGGGTGGAGGACGTGGACATGCAGGAACTGGCCGAGGAGATGAAGGACGCCGACGACGACGACGACGCCCATCCGCAGCACGACGACGCCGACGCCTTCGGATCCACCGCCGAATCCGCCCCCGTCGGCCGCGGCATGGCCGGCTTCCTCTCCCTCCTCAAGCGCACCGGCGAAATCTCCGAGACCGCCGCGCGGGAGGAGATGCGCGGCCGGGCGAAGGACGAGCGCACCTACGACGATTACGCGAAGCTCGACCTGGACAAGGTCGTGCGGGCCAACACGTCCGGTCGGAACGCGCACGAGAAGGACGTGGAGCTGGCCAACCGGGAGATCAAATTGGAGTACCGCGACGGGTTTGGGCGGCTGCTGACGCGGAAGGAGGCGTACCGGGAGATGTGCTACCAGTTCCACGGCCACGGGAGCAGCAAGAAGAACCAGGAGCGNGCGGAAGGAGGCGTACCGGGAGATGTGCTACCAGTTCCACGGCCACGGGAGCAGCAAGAAGAACCAGGAGCGTAGGCTGAAGAAGATCGAAAGGGAGCAGGAGGAGAAGAGCGCGGTCGCGAGGGGCGGGACGTTTGGGGCGCTGAAGAAGACGCAGGAGGCGACAGGGAGCGCGTTCGTGGTGCACAAGACTTGATTTGGCGCATGGTTGCGGACTGTAGGTAGCGTACCAGTGCAGCTCGCTGCTTATTGGTTATCCACTTATGACACTACATTCATTGATAGCGTTTAGCCTAGATACTCTCTTACTCTTTCACACACATCACAAGGCCAGGGCATCAGAAGTCCCCGAAGACGAGTTGCTCCTTCGCCGTCAAGGGCGCCTTCCCCTTCAGGAAGTCTTCGTCCTCAGCTTCGTCCAAGCTCTCGAAGTTCGAAGTGTCCAGAGGGTCCGTCACGTCCGGCACCCACGGCGCCTGAATCTTCTTCTTCAGGAGCTTGCCGAAATTCACCTCCTGCAACCAGGTGTGGTTCTTAATGTCGCGATATCCGCCCGCCAAGCACCCCAGCCGCTCCGCTGGACGACGCTGGAGCAAATGCCAAATAATTTCGATGACGGCTTTGCTGACCTGTTTGTGCTGCTGCGGGATGTTCCACTTGCCGCGCACAATGCGTTTGAAGAGTCCCTTCTGGTCGATTCCGCGCGCGTAGAACGGCGTGGTGCCGAAGAGCATCTCGTACACGAGGCATCCACTGCAAGGAAGGTATCGGTGAGTAAGGGCCGAAGCGGTCGAAAGGCAAGACAAAGAAACGTCAACTCACAGCGCCCAATAGTCGACACCTCGATCGTGTCCTCGGCTCAATATGATCTCGGGCGCGAGATAGAGCGGAGTGCCACAAAACGTGTACGTCTTGTCAGTGATCGCTTTGGCTGTAGAATGGTAGCTCCAGTGAGCAAGGATTGTGGCAGTCGATAGCGAGACAACGCAAATGAACTCACAGAAGCCGAAATCAACGATAACTGCGTATCCGTCCTTGTCCAGCAGCACGTTCTCGGGTTTAAGATCCCGATATACTATCTGCCTTTGATGCATGTGTGTGATCCCCTCCAGTATTCCGGCAGCAAAGAACTTGGCCGCGCTCTCCGGCAGGCCGCCGTAGACGTCTCCTCCCTGGATCAGATTGAGGAGCTCCCCGCCTTGGACGAATTGGAGCAGCATGTAGATGCACGCCTCGTCCTGGAAAGTGTTCTCCAACCTGCAAACGAAGGGATGGCCCAGCTTGGCCATGACCGCACGCTCGCGCTGCGCCCCTCCCGCCTGTCGCTGATCAAGGAGCTCGCGCTTGCACTGGATCTTGAGCGCGTACGATGTCTTGCGCCCGATGGGCGAGACAATCCAGACGCGACCAAACGTTCCCGCGCCAAACAGCCGGTGGAACTCAAGATCGTCGAGGGTGTTGACGGGCTCGTCCATCTCATCCCGGCTGCGTCCCTTTCGCTGAAAGTTCTTCTTCTTGCGGCATCCCAGCCTGTGCAGGTCCTGGATCACGCTCTCGATGTTCGACAGCGTCAGCTTGCCGCAGACGCACTCGTCCGTGATGACATCCACCGTCGTTTCGCCGAATTTGTGACCGCCCTTGCCACCGCCAAACCTCATATTGTCGTCCGGCGTCAGCGTTTCCTCTCCAAAGAAACCCCCGGGCTTGATCACACCATCAAACTGCTTCGGGTATTGCTCTGAGATGGACTCCACTGCACCACTTCGCACAATGTACAACGCCGGCTCGTCGACGTTGTCGCCCTCGACGATGATCTCCTTGTCCATGCGGAAGCGCACGTTGTCAATCAGCGCCGTGAGGAGCTCATACTCGAAATCTTCCAAATCCGTGTCCCGGAATAATGGCACGGAGCGCAGGAGTCGGCGATCGCGGGAGAGGAGGATGGCGTCCTCGAGTGATCCCACCACCCTCTGGAAATGGGAGTGGCTCATGGAGAGGATGACCGTCCTCTCGAGCGCCAGGGCCGTCTCGGTGCAAACCGGCGGCTGCGAGCTGTTGGACGAAGTCGAATGCCTCTTGGCGGGTTGTTTCGTGGCGCGCAGGTCGTCGCTGAGATCGAACGAGAGGGCCTCATCGCCAAACGCCTCCCCTGGCCCCAGCACGATGCCCTTCTTCCCCCGCCCCCTGCTCAGCTGGATCTTCCCCTCGGTCCCAATCAAGTAGAACGTGTCGCACGGCTCGCCCTCATTGTACAGCACCTCGCCCTTTTCTACATTGCGGGCGTGCATGGCATCGGCCAGCCTCTTCAAGTATTCCACGTCCAGCTCCCGCAGACACTCCACCTTTTGCAGCGCTTCTCGCAGCCGGACGTCCCTCCGCATGGTCCGCACCGCCAAGATCTGTCTGAATACCGTCTTGTGTATCCGCCAAAGCGAGCACGCACTTCCATCGGCGCAATCCACCTCTACCTCATCGGGATCTCCACTCGAGACACAGTCGGCAGGGGGCGGGCAATCGTACAACAAGCACAGCTCGCCGAAGGATTGGCCGGGCCTGTTCGCCATCCCAATGCACGTCCCGCTCCCCAACGTGCCCTCTTCCATGCTGGGCTGGTAGTCCGAGAAATAAAGCACGCTCCCCTCCTTGAGAATGTAGAAGTAATTTCCGGTGGACTGGCGGTTCAGAATCACCTCCCCCGCCTCTTTCACCGCGTAACTCTCGAAGGCGTCGACGACCTGCTTCAGCTCCCGTTTTCGAATGTTGTCGTCGTCGCTCAGGGCGTTGGCGAAGACGAAGTTCCGCTGCAGCGCCAGGGAAATGAACGCCTCGTCTTTTTCCAACTTGGGATAGACGGGCGGGGTGTGCGTGATGTCGAACTCGGCCGGCTTCGAGTGGATGTTGCACAGCACGTTGTTCGTCACGCTGCTGGTCGCGGGGCGGGCGTGCCCCTCCTTGCCCAACGAGCGCGACGAATTGTCCACCGCCGGCAACGCTCCGTCCTTCTCCATGGTGCCCCGGCGCCGGTAGCCCAGCGAGATCTCCTGCTTGGGCTCGGCGTAGTTCGGATCGTCGTCCTCGGTGAGGAGGGATGCCGTCGAGGTGTCCCCCCACCCCTCGAGGAGGCTGTCGGGCGGGCGGGGGGTCTCGTCCAATCCCCTCCGGGAGGCACCACTTCGTCCATTGCTGCCCGATTTTGCCTTTCCCGTACTGCCATTAGCGTTGTTGCTGGACAGGTCCGACGAAGAGGACCGCTTGGACTTGCGTCCGAGTTTTGATAGGCGCTTCATTGTTCTCCTGGAAGTTGGTTTTCACAGCCACACGTTGTATTCTGATGTTGTCAATCTGTGTTGATGGGGGCAATTAATGCAAAGAGTTGAGTGAGCGGACATCATCTCCCTTCGTCACAGCATCAGCGAAGCGGAGCACACAACAAAATACGATAGACAAGACTTCTCACAAAATTATCACATAACACCAATAGGTAGGATGCTCAGATCGTTGCAATCATATGCAGCCTGGTGATCGGCTCCACAAGAATCAGTTGACGTGCATAAATTATCAAGCCATGTGCGCAGACTAGACAGATCTCCCTAGCAAATCGTCGCAAAAACGAAAAGAGAGCCGCGCACATGCACATTGCAGCTACAATCGCCGCACCTTTGCGACAAATGAACCCCTCGCACAATCAAACAAAAGAAGATATATCGTAGAGCACGCACTTGGCTCGGAGAAATTGTGTGCTGACGAATGACCCCCCGCCGATCTTCGATCGATGGATCGCAAACTTACCCGCTAGCTGATGTTGCCCGTGGTGAATCCCCCGGACCGCCGGCTCCCCGCGCCAAACGTCGATAGATGGCCTTGGCGCTGACCGGGCTGGGCTGATCTGCTGGGGGCTGGGCTCGCCCCGGGCTGGGTGCTGAGGGGGAGGGGCTGGGAGGGGTCGGTCAAAGGTGCTGGCGGGCGCGCCAAAAACCTCTTCTTTCGCGTTTCCCTCCAACTTTGATACTGATTCCTTTTATTAGGAATTCTTAGTAGAATAGGCGACAAAACAAGCCGACACCACGACGAACCAAATCAAACTCAACGCTGCTCTCCTCTCCTCCCCTCCTCCTCTCACTCCGTGCCCCTGCGTTGCAGCGCCGTGCCAAGCTTGTCCGGTGAGTGCTCGATCCAGCGGCGGGGGCGGGGGGTGCTCGTCGGCGCAGGGCGTCGGCGCAGGGCGCTGGCATATCCGCGATTTTTTTTGTTGCAAGTGCACTTTGTGCGTGCCGTGAGCCTTTGGCCCTCGATCTGACTGGCCAAGCTGCCTTGCATTCATTTAGCCCGGCGCCACGCTCACATCCACATCT
>JALLAP010000496.1:0-17824 GCA_036939355.1 Thalassiosira profunda | reverse complement strand
ACGAGGAACTGTACTGGCATTGCTGCCACTTTGCAGAGCGGGGAGAGCGCCAGTGTCTGTCCACCGCCTACGACGACATCGTTCGGTTTCCCAGTGAGGTCCAATGCAAAGACATATCCGAATCCTTCTGTTACGACCACTGCTTGGATTACAGAAGCTTTCCGTATCTGTCTCTGAGCTACATTTTCATTCTCAAGTACGTGCTTCATCTGAACATGGAAAATCTGAGGCTACTGCGGGAGAATGGCGTGGACAACGAGGACTGCTTGAATCTAATCGGTGAATACGTGGGTTTGAACAAACGGTGGCTGAATTATGAAGAGGAGTGGTACCTGGGACAAGCACTTGAAGTACTTGAGTTCTTCGTTCCCACCAACTTGTCAGATTGTTTTGGCCAAATCCACGGATGCTCGGAGGTGTTCTTGGATAGTGGGCACTTTGAACAGGTCAATGTTGCGCTAAGGGAGGGGAAGCAGAAAATACAACAGCTCCAGAAAGCCAATGCCCAGAGTGCGGCTAGAATGACGGTCTGTGATAGATGGGCATCAGATGTGAATCAGCTAGAAGAAGTCCTCAAGGTTCGACGCAAGCACTTCGTTGCACCTTATTATGGGGCAGCCGCGACAAAGCTGAATGCAATAGCTGGATACTCGGCGCTGAGCCGGTGCTTCACGCAGTTCAAGAGTGCTACAGAATTTGTTACAGATGCCATGCAGATCTGCGAAAAAGGCTCCTACTGCTTTGAAGATTTCTTGACTGACATGGATGCTGACGATACTTGCCAGATGGACAGGTTCGTTCGGGATTCGTTTTCACATGAATTGTTGCAGTGCCTCTTGTTCGAACGGCGATTGGCGCAGTCCTACTTTTACAGGAGCCATGTCTGCGCGGAGGAATGGATCGATAAGAGCAAGGAAGGAAACAAACGGTTCCTTGCCGCCCATGCTGCTTTGGGTCAGCTTCCGCCAGAGTTGAGCCCACACACATTTGTGCACCCGCCGCCTCTCCCGGACGACGACGCGTTTTTTGGCTTCTCTCTGACGAGATATGACGTCAAGGTCGTTTCAGAGGACATTGTGCCCAAGAAGATAAAGCTTGTCTCTGGGTGGCTTCCGGATGTGACCAATGTGATCGATGCATTGTTCCACGCAGGCCTTGCAACGGAGAAAAATCTGACTGCCATCTTCGGAAACAGCTCGTTGGTGTCCAACCGCATTTGGGAGCTGGAGAGGCTGAATGCAACAAAGAAACAAAGAGGTATTGCCTCATTCTTCTCGAAGACCGTATTATGGAAGGAAGGTTGCACGAGGTACGAGTCCTCGTCGGGGCTGAAACTCCGATATCTGAAAAGGTCAACACGAGCAAAGTTGTTTGGAGATATGGAGAACAGAAGCTTGATGGACCTCATGGAGCCGTCACTGGGCCAATTTATCGAGAAATATGGCTGGGACAACTTGGGCATAGCGTCAGATGCAAGCTTGTTTTCGCTTCAGCGAAGCAATCCGTGGAATTCCATTCAATTCATGGTGTCTGGCATCGCCAAGGCGAAGAGAAGGCGTCGCGGCCTAGATGGGTTCGATTCCGTGGAAGAAGCGTGTCGGTTGTACTTCGACACTTCTTCCCTTGAGGATGCATCTTCGATTTCCTCAACATTCCCCGGCTGCGAGTGGTAAACGGCGACAAGGATACAATGGCCAAATNGATGCATCTTCGATTTCCTCAACATTCCCCGGCTGCGAGTGGTAAACGGCGACAAGGATACAATGGCCAAATCATCCTGGACGGAGTTGGGCAAAGACTGTTTTCTGGGAGACAAGTCAGTTGCCGTTGGGACCCGCATCGCTCTGGATTGGGATGGGAATTGGTGGAGCGAGAAATGAGCTGAAAGCTAGCTGCCAGTTCATTCATCTGTTTTGCATCAATACCTCAATGGGCTTATTGATCTTTGACCTCAATACCATTCGCTGCTCTCTGAAGACGAGGGCGGGAATAGTTCGACGTCCCTGATTACAATAAAAGTTTGTTAAATACCCCCGACCGAGATGCACCTGCTTTCAACCAACCAAGACCCAAAAGCGCGTTTAGTCCGAGTCGTCGTCCATGAACGCCGCAAACGAATTGACCTTCTTGGGCGGAGCCCTCTTCTGCTCCTGGACAGGCGGCTGCGGCTCCTTCTGCGCCGCCGCGGCCGCCGCGAGGGAGCTGCCACCGCTCGACCCCTTGTCCTTGCCGCCCTCTTCCTTGCCGCCGCCCTTGGTCGACTTGGATCCCCGTTTGTTGTTGTCCCCGCCGCGCCCCCCGCGATCGCTGTTCTCCCGGCGTCCCCCGCCGCGCCCGCCCCGGCCGGATTTACGACTGCTCTCCCTTCGGCCCTTGCCACGCCCTCCTCCTCCCTCTCCCCTTCCGCCGCGGCCGGATTTGGAGTCCTTCCGCGCGATGTTCTTTCCGGAGGATTTGGAGTCCCGAGAGGCGTCGCCGTCGCGCTCTTTCTCCGACCCTTTGGCGGCAGCCGGCGCCTCCCCGAACGTCATGTCCGCATACCCGTCGTCGAGGCTGTCCGCGAGAGGCTTCTGCTTCTCCAAGAGCTTCTTGGGAGCGTCGGTAGTGGCATCGCCCGCCTTCTCCTTCAAATCCACCTTCTCCATCTTTTCCGCTACAGACTTGACAGAGGCCGTCACGTCGCCCTTCGACGATTCCTTCTTCGCCATGATCTTCGTTTCGTCCCTCGGCTTGGCGTCGCCAAAAATGGACGACCGCGACGTCGACTGGGCTCCAGCAGTCGCGCTCTCGACCGGCTTGGTCCGCGCGAGGAGCTTGAGCGAGGGCCGCTGCCGCGGTCCCCCACCCTCTCCGCCGAGACCGCCGCTCCCGGAGCTCTCGTTGCGTTTCATGATGGTGGGCACGCCGCCGCCACCTCCGGGGCCGCTCATGCTGCCCCGGTTGTCCAGCCCCCGGGCCGCCCGAAACGACGACCCGTCAATCTTGGGCAGGCTGCCCCGGCTGTCGTTTCGCATTCCTCGGCCAGAATCGCCCCGGCTGTCTCTCATATCACGGCCGGAATCGCCCCGCGGACCCCGCATCATCATGCCGTCGCGGTCCCCGCCACCGCCTCCCCTGTCGCGTCCGCCGCCGCGGCTGCCGCGCTCGCTCTGGCGCCTCCCCCCGCGGTCTCCGCCCCCGCGCCCTCTGCCCTGGGTCTCGGCCAGGTCCACCTTGATCGCCCGCCCCATGAGCTTTACATCGTAGAGATTGAGGAACGTCAGGATCTGGCATAGCCAAGGCATGGGTATTGCAAATCGCAGTCAGCCAGTATCAGACGATGGATAATTGTCCCCAGGGGAATTGCAGAAAAGTGTGCACAGTGCACATGATGTGTCAGTTGTGTTGGAGCAAACAAACTATGGATATATGGTCATCCCAACTGCTCACCTCCTGGGCCTTGGCGAACTCCACATACCCGAACCCCTTCGGCCTTCCCGTGTCCCGCTCGAGCATCAGCCTGGCATCGGTGATCTGAATCCCCTTGCATTCCGGCTCCGGCCGGCTCTGGAACATGCGCATCAATTCCTCCCCCAAATCGTTGCTGTCCCGCACGTCGAAGGGCAAATTTCCCAAGAAGGCCGTGTACGGCCCCCGGTCCGGAAGTTGGCTGATGTCGAAGCGGGGTGGGAGTTCGAAGTCCTCTTCCTCGCTCTCCTCGGCCGGCTGGAGGTGGCCGTACGAGGAAGAGCCCGGGAGGCCGGACGGGGGCGGGGCGATGCGGGCGTCGTCGTCGGACTCCTCGTCGGAGGAGGCGTCGGCCCAGGATTTGATGTTGGACATGGTTTTAGTCGTTTGTTGCAAATTGGTGGGCGTGGGATGGGCGATGACGGGCGAAGCTGGGGTGATGTGATGGGTGTGTGTGATGAAGAGGCGTGCATGCACCACGTGATGTGTCAATTGTTTTTTCTCTGCCGCATGGAAGTATTTAATCCTTAAGACCGGCGCTTCAGCGGCAATTTATTGCCTCTGTTCTGGGCTACTGATGGGTGCTTGGGCGGCCTCGATGCTTGGTATTGGGGTGCAGGAGAGCAGTTGAGATGTGGTGTTGGCTGCTTTGCGCTTTGCTTTCACTTGACCTTTGTTTGTTTGGGAAGTCCAGATGGTCTGGCCGTCGCCCCTTCCTCTGGTGAAAGAGGAAACAAGCTTAGTCGTGCAATGTTGAGTAAGTACTTATTCAATCAGCCGCTTTCGCCCTGGCCAACCGCATCCAGACTCAATTGCTGCCGACGTCGGCTCTTCTCCCGCCGCTCTCGCCCCCAGAGGTTCGCGTTTTGCAATACTTGCCGAAAATGCTCTCTCGCAAATTGATCAAAGGGTTGCAGCAATTGGGCGTATGTATTGTTCGACAGCTTTCGCAGTTCGTCAGGACACAGTATCACGTCTTCTCGGCTGTAAGTCGGATAGTGGAAGTTCAAGTCATCGTCCAAAGGTGGCTTCAGGAGGTGGGTTTGAATGTGAAGTCCGCGCTGTTTTGGGTATGCTCGCGGATATTGCAAACGCATCTAATGCAAGCAAATAGCTCTTCTTCAGATTGGAGTACTGCTGTGCACCGTCTTTCGTTGCTGTTCCAGTCAGCAGCAGATATGGCACGGACCTTCGAAGTATGGTTCCATCGCAATTGAGCTCTCCAAAGACAAAGTTGTTGGATGGCTTTCGGGGTAGCTAACTCAGCCCGAAAATACGTCTACGTACTTACGGTTCTTGCTCAGATCTCAACAGCATAGCAATGAGCACCCCCAGCTACAGAAGGACCCGAGGTGTGGTGGAGCGAGATGGCGGAGGAGACGCCCCAGCAGCCCCCCTAGTACTGCAGTGATCGTCTTTTGTTGCTGTGCCAGTCAGCTGAGTGATGCTTACTTCTGGTCGGTATGTGTAGGGCGGGGGCGGGCTTGGTACATAGCTAACTCAGCCCGTAAGTATGAACCTCCGTCTCTACCTACGTACGCGTCTTCTCAACGAGCACCGACCCGAGGCTGGGTCAGTGGAGCCGATGATGGCGGAGGAGACGCCCCAAGAGCCCCCCTCGCCGGAGGGGACGGCCGACTGGGCGGCCGAGGTGGCGGCCAAGGCCAAATCCAAGGCCGCCAAGCGCAAGGTCCGCCCGCNTGGGCGGCCGAGGTGGCGGCCAAGGCCAAATCCAAGGCCGCCAAGCGCAAGGTCCGCCCGCGCCTCACGCCCGTCTCGATTTCGCCCGAAAAGCCGTTGGACGCGAGCTACCTCGACGAGTTGGGGTTCGGCGACATTGTGACGGGGGCGACGAGCACGCCCAAGGAGGAGGATGGGAACCTAGAGGAGGGGGAGGCCGAGGGGGCGGCTGAAAAATTGTCGCAGTCGGGGGAGGCGTCGCCTATTGCCAATGCCATCGTCACCCCGCGGGACGAATCGGAAGGGGAGCTCGGCGAGATCGACAGCGGCCCCTCCAGCGCCCCCGACGGTGCCCCTGACGGCGGGAGGGGGGAGATGGCGTACTCCTCCCTCGCGGGACCGGCGGCGGTGGACATCCAGGCGTTGTGCCTGAACAGCATCGACGCGTGCTGCGGGAACGACGAGGACGAGGCCTCGGCCCGTTCGGTTTCAGGCGAGGAGAAGAAGGGGGTGGTAAAAAAGATGGCAGAGTGCTGCGATGTGCGGGGGAGGGGCGGGAGCGGCGCGTCGGCGTCGTTTGAGCTGTCCCCGCTCAACAAAAACGACGGGGCGAATGAGCGAGACACGACGGTGGAGCTGAGCCTCGTTGTGAATGATGCAGAATACGAGGGCGATGCGTCTGCAATTATGGGCGAGGAGTTGCTCGATGANGAGCCTCGTTGTGAATGATGCAGAATACGAGGGCGATGCGTCTGCAATTATGGGCGAGGAGTTGCTCGATGATGACGGTGGCTCGTTGGCATTCTCGGCTGTTACTGGTGCTGCTGATGGCGGCAAAAATGCGGAGGCTGCGTCGGTGGCGAAGGATTTGGTCGATGAGATTGTTGCATCGGCTGTCTCCAACTTTGCGGACCCAGACATTCGCGAGAGTGATGCAATTGCGAGCGTTGGAGATGGCGACGCCGCGCTGGACATCTCGCGCATTGACGATGTCTCCTCGGTGGCGTCAACCACCACCAAAAGCAGCAGCGACAGCGATGCAGAGTCCGAGATCAGCAGCAGCGAAGCGCCGGACATTCGGGTGGGCACGGAATTGCAGCGCCTCCAAAGCGAGATTGGCGCCCGGCAGAAGCGACTGGCCCGCCTCTTGCGGGGGAAGGAGGGGACGGCGTACGCCCGCTTGATTCGCGAGCAGGAGGAATACGTCAATGGACAATTGCTGGGGAGGGCGCAGCCCGAGGCGCCTGCGTCCAATGGGACGGACAAATCGTTGCTCGGCGCGGTTGGGAATGGATCCCAGTCGACGGCCAAGGAAGCAGCTGCGACAACATCTGCCCATGCCAACGAATCGAAGAGGAATCCATTTCGGACCGTTCGATCCATCTTTCTGGACGAGTACTTTCACACCCTGCCGGGGGCGCTGTCCCTCGTCGTCCACTGCGCGCTCTACGTGACCATCTACGCCTGCGTGTCCAAAGCCTTGGCGTGGCTGTGCGATGCGGTGGTCGTCGGCCTGACCGGCTGGGACGACGACGCGGGAAACACGTTCGACTTGTCTTCGTACGAGAGCGCCTTCTACCTTGCGGTGCTGATCTTGTCGCTGATGGCTGCCAAACTCACCGGCGTCCTTTACGATTGGAATGAGAATCGATCCTACCACAAACGGGTGGAGTTTTGCTTCCGGAACAAGTGGCACGCCGGAACGTGGGACGCCAAGGCGATGGACTTCTTCCTGGGCGGCGAACTGCGCGAGGAGTACGAGGATTCTGGAAAGAGCGACGCGCCGAGCGAGCGAGGAAGGAGGTGGGGCCCGCGGCTCAAGCACCTCGTCGACCTGCTCGCGTTTTTCGTATGCTACAAGAGCGTGGATTACTTCATCTACAGCCTTGGGGCGCTGCCGCTGTCGGACATCACCGATTCGGTGGTGGAGGGCCTACCCAGCCGGCAGGTGCAGATGCACCGGGATCGGCGCTTGAAGGAGAATGGTCGCTCCTACGCGTGCCACAGCGTCGTGACTGCATTGCGCAACCCCTACGCCGCAGACATGCTCGAGTGGATTGCAAAGATGCAGATTGATTCTGACGAGACGAGGGGCTGGGTCAGAAACGCCAAGGAGTGCGGCTGGCTTGGAGCCACTGAGGCTAGCGTTGACAGCGACGAGGAGAGCGGAATTGTAGGAGACTTGTCGGATCCAACGGAGCTTCCTACATTCCTGAGCCAGAAGCGAGTCCTGAGCGCGCTGGACGACGAGTACCTCGAAGAGGCAATCACCGAGGACGCGTACGCCAACTTGGTGGGCGAGACGGAGCTCCGGTTCTACGATCCGGCGCGGGAGGTGCTGTTCCTGCTGGCGTCCACGGCCGTTGGCTTTGGGTTGCTTTCGTACTTCGATGTCCCCTTTCTTTTGATCTAGAGTAGATATTGCACATGAGTACACATCTTTAGAGTTCATTTGGATACATCAGCACCGGGGGCGTCGCTCTCTCAGCCTTGTGCCTTTCATCACCAGAGTTACGTACGTAGATACGTAGGCTACCTGCGCACTGCGCACACGAGCACTTCCCTTTCCACTTCCCGGCCCCTTCCCCTTCCGTGCCAAATCAACCATGGAGCAAGTCCGCACCGCCCACCTCCTGATCAAGCACACGGGGTCGAGGAATCCAGTGTCGCGTCGAACTGGAGCGCAGGTGACGCTGTCTCCCGAGGACGCCCTGACCGAGCTGCGCGCCTACGAGTCCAAGATTCGCGAGCAGGGCGTAGAGGCGGCGTTCCCCAAATACGGTGAGTGCACCAAGTGCACCATTGCAAATTGCCTTCGAGTTGCAAATAGGAGCGCTTGACAATTATTGCCCCCAATTGATCTATCTTGGGTTGAATTCTGCACACATCTTGTGCTCCACTTGCAACACCCGTGCTCATTTTGGTGCACATCTCATGCTCCATTTTTTGCAGCCGCCGAGAGGAGCGATTGCTCCTCCTGCAGGAACAACGGCGACCTCGGCCACTTCGGGCGGGGCCAGATGCAAAAGCCCTTCGAGGACGCCAGCTTCGGGCTCAACGTCGGGGAGATGTCGCGCATCGTCAGCACGGATTCGGGGTATCACCTGATTTACCGGATCGCGTAGGGGGTTGGTTGGGTGCAATTGCTCTGGCTCTGGTGTGCTAGATATTTGGGATCGACGCTCGAGCACTGTTTGGCGACTGATTTCGGTGACAATCGCATTGGGGGACGTTCGTGCGGTGTTTCACAGGCTGTTATCGATTCGAGACAATCATCGTTCACATTGAATGATACAGAAGAGTTGCAAAGTTTCATTCTACCTAGCTGAGCTCGCCGTCAATTTGCATCGTCACTGGTGATAGCTAGGGCTTGGAATATTCCTTTTACCCCCGCCGGGCGATTGGGTGGCCCACTGATAGCCTGGTGTCTGCCCGTACATCCCAGCTGCCGGTACCATGGCCGCCACCTGGGTGTTGTACGGGACCGGCATGCCGTATGCGTACGCGGCCTGCGGCGGCGCGGTCTGATACTGGCCCGGGTATCCAGGGTTTGGCACCTTCGACCGCTCGGTCTCTTTCCACTTCGCGACGTTCGTGCCAAATCCGCTCCGCATTCGATCTTGGTTTTCCAAGAACTCAGACGAGTAGCCGTCGATCCATTCGCCCTCGTAGTGGTTGCCGGTCTTGTAACGCATGCGGCCCTCTCCGTGGGGCCGACCCGACGAGTCCACCTCTCCTGAGTACCACCCCGCCTCGCCCCAGGGCGTCGTGTACGGCATGCGAGATACGCGGCCTGTTCCACTCTGGATTTGAGGGGCGCGGTTCGCCGATCGGCTCTTCGCACCGCAAGCATTGTTCGGATCCTTGGACAGAAAGGATTGGCATTTGGGGCCGTTGGAACCGGTATTCTGACCCTGGAGCAGGTCGTTCATCTTCTTCTTCGAGATCTCGCTGAACTCTGGCGAGTCTTCCTCTGTTGGGACAGCCTTGCCTTTGATGCAATAAGGACAAGTGTCTTTTACAATGTCCCAACCACGGCCAAAGCGAGACTTCTTTGCCATCAGCACCGATGGATGCCTCTTGCATCGCCCAGTCTTTGTATCGAATTTAGGCCTCACTGCATTCTTTTTTGCCGCAGTGGGCGACATCTTCGACCCTTTCTCCGGACCAGAGCGCTCGCCGTGCGTCCAGTCATCAGATCCACGTTGTTTGCTTTTGGACGCGGATCTGGCACGGCTCGGAAGCGAAGATACCCTGTCCATTCCAGAAGTTACTTTGTCCATGCTCATATCAAAGAAGGATCGGTTTTGGCTGGTATCCAAGGCCTGCTTGTCCGTTTGGCTCTTGTCCGTTGACGTATTTTCGCGTCGTGGGGACCGCCCTGCCGACAGTGATCGCACCCTCCTTCTCGGATCGAACGGCGAATACCTCCGCCTTCTAGGTGGCGGAGCGGGGCGGGCTCCTTGGCGATGCAACGGAGGCGAAGGGATATCAAGGTCGTGGGCTGAATGAGTCGACGGCGGCGGTGGCCGGGCCACACCTGGAATCTTTCGCCCCACCGATCCCCTAGATACAGCATCGTCACTTGCCGACCGCAATCTCGGCTTCGACTTGGACATCGAGTCGAACGAGCCGCTGCGCTCCCGCGAGGTCGACCGTCGCGCGCCCTCGCGCTCCCGCGAGGCTCCCCGGCGATGCTTGGCCCGTTCCCTCCACAGTTCCTCGTACGGGGCCTCCTCGGAGCAGCTTGGGCAGTGCGCCCGCACCACCTCGTATCCTCCCAATAACTTCTTCTTGAAGAGCTTGACGTTTGGGTGTTTGGTGCACCGTCCCTTTCTATCGACGGTGTCGGGAAGCCGGTCCACGCACACCTTTGCCGAAGGATTGGATGGTTGCTGCCCTCCAGATTTTGGGTGGACAGCATTGACAAACGATGCGGTGGTAACAACCTGCTTCGTCCGTCCCCGGGGCGTCGCGCACTGATCGTCGCCGTCCTCGAACTGGGATACCCGTACCGGACGGGGCTTGAATTCGCCGCCGCCAGTGAGCGAGCCCTTCCTTCTCATGCCGTTGCCCCCATCCAACGAACGTGCAGATGATTCCACCTCGAACTCCCTATCCAACTCACTCAGCGACATGGAGCAAAATCTCCTGAATTCCGACCCCTCGTCCTCCGTCAGGGCCTTGGACTGGGTGGTCACCGCGGCGATGGCTTCAATGTCGTTTTGCTCGGAGCTTTGCGAGTGGAACGACGCGCGCAGCTCGCCCGATCGCATATCGCCAGATCTCACCGGAGGGGGAGGCTTCCGCGCCTCCGCGGACGGCCCCGCGTCGGCAGTTGCAACGTTGGTGGCCGCGTTGGTTGCATAAGGCTGGGTGGGCGGGGGTGGCGCCGAATACGACGGAGGATGTGCACCAGTTGTCATTGGCATTGCTGAAGTGACGCCCTCGCGGCGCGGCGGCGGCGGCGGCACCGCCTTGGCCGCCCCGGTCGCCACGGCTATCGACACGGGCGCGGTCATCGTTGTCGGGTGTGGCAGTTGCCGGGTGTGCCAGTTGCCGCCGCCAGGGGCTACTGGAGACCAAGGGGGCTGGTCTCGACTTGTTCTACTCTGTTCGTGATTTTTTGCAAAGGCAAAAAAGGCAAGAGAAGTTTCTCCGACCCCGAAGTCTAAGTATCTACCACGTAAGTGAACAGGTAGATAACTCCACACCTTTGTTGTTGCAACTGAGGCAACGACGACCGGCCGAGAGCAGAGCGACGGCCGGTGACAGGG
This sequence comes from Thalassiosira profunda, assembly GCA_036939355.1. NCBI lineage: Eukaryota > Bacillariophyta > Thalassiosirophyceae > Thalassiosirales > Thalassiosiraceae > Thalassiosira > Thalassiosira profunda. The sequence goes on along the minus strand of JALLAP010000496.1, from coordinate 6,920 downwards.
CGGCTCGTCCTCCCGATTGCGCTCACGAACCACTCTTCAGTTCCATCGGATCGATGCCCAAAAAATCGGTCAAGCGGCGGGACGCGGCGCCCGCCGCGGGCGACGCCAAATCGGCCCCCCAAAAGTCCCCATCAGATGCACCGTCTCGCTCGGAGGCCGCCCCTCCAACATCCACGACGGCCGCTCCCCCCACCTCCAGCGGTGGGGGCGACGAGCCCGAGGAGGACATGCTCCTCGTCTCCGAATTCCCGCCGCCTCCATTTTATTATCACTTAGCTTCGCGGGGCACGCCGTCCCATCAAAAGTTGGTGCCCCCCGAAATCCCCGCGCGGGCGTTCCGCGTGGCGGCCAAACGGGTGGGCCGGGAGCGGGCCAAGGCGCGGGAGAAGAGCGAGCGGATGAGGTTAGAGGCGGAGGGGGGAGGAGCAGGCGGGGGAGAAAAGGATTCCACTGCCAAGGTGGACGCTGCCAAAAAATCATCTGCAACAGAGGACGACGACTCGATCGATCCCGACGACCCATCCGAGCCCGTGGTCGCCGTCTTCGGCGAGATCGTCGAGAATCCCACACTGTCGGTCGAGGAGGAGTGCGCCGATCCGGTGGTGGTGCGGGAGAATGTCCAAAGGCTGAACCGGGCGGTGCTTGATGGATTTTTGAAGCTGGTCCGGAAGCTGGTGGACGACCCGGGCGACAACAAGTGAGTGGCCTCGTTGTTGTAGCTTTATTTCTGTGGATTTGGTTTATGGTGCTGGCTCAGGGGATGGCCAATGATGCACTGTTTGAGCACCTCTTGAGCATACCATGTTCATCTGCATCTTTGATTGCGACGATCCTGATCTGCGCTGACAAACTGCCCACACTCCAAATCCCCCCATCTGACGCAGGAAACTCCGCGACGAGCTGTCTCACAACCTCTTCCTGATGCTGCAGGAGTGCAACAAGTTCCGCGAACATCAGGCGCGGGAGATTCTCATCGAAACGCTGGAATTGCAACTCGCGAAGAAGGAGGAGGGATTGGCCGCGCTGCATGGGCAGGTTGCCGAGGCGGGGGAGGCGCTGGCCGCCCTGCGAGGGTTTCGGCAGAACTGAAAAATGGGAATGGGCAGCGGCGCGGGGCGCACCATTGTCGGCGTGGGGCGGGAGCGCTGGTCTGGGGATTGATTTCGACAGACAGAAAAATCCGAGTGCGACTGACGACCTTTTTGTACCCAAGTTGAGCAGGCACGCCATTCGCTGCTTTACACGATGGAAGACCTCAGCACTGTCGACTCTCGCCTCAAGGCCGCCCTTGACTCTCATGTGTGGAGTCTCAACGGCGCTCTCGGTAAACTCGACGCGAAGGAAAGCAGTCTGAAAGAGAGGCAGGAGAAGTTGTTGGATCAGAATCACGCCAATCCTGACGCGGGGGATAGCGACCTGATTGAGGTGAATGCCGGAGGAAAGATCGTGGCCGCGAGGCGCTCGACTTTGACCCAGATCAAAGGCACTAGATTCGAGGCGCTGTTCAGCGGGCGTTGGGACAAGAACCTCCAACGCGACCGCCAAGGGCGAATCTTCCTGGACGTGAGCCCTGTGGCCTTCCAGGCCATTGTGGATCATCTCTCTGAGCTGGCCATTTCGTCTGCAGAGGACCCTCCCAGCCCTCCATGCGTGGACGGGGAGAACAAGCACATTCTGGGCTCCTACCTAAAGCTCTTAGGCCTTCGCGCGACAAGCATGCCCGAAAGCAACATCGTCAAAACGGCCAAAGAAGCTGAGTGGCTTCACGACTGGCTATGGGAAGATGGCTGTGATGGGCAGCTCGAGCTGCTGCACCGTGGTTCGAGGGATGGTCTAACCAGTGAAGCCTTTCATTCCGAGTGCGTCAACAAGGGCTGTACTCTTACTGTCATCGAGACAACCAATGGCTACGTTTTGGGCGGCTATTCGAACACGCCTTGGTCTAGCGACACTGGTGGTGAATACCGTCAAGCCAACAAAGCGTTTTTGTTCGTCCTTTCTGGAAGTGATGTTTCTTCTCCCTGTAAATTGAGGTTGAATGCTGGAGAGGAGGGTGGCGCAGTCTATCACTCATTTGCGTTCGGCCCATCATTTGGCAGAGGGCAGGGTCTTGAAGTAAGGAGCTCCAAACGACTTTTGGTGGGACCGTCTCGTACGTATGCGCCTTGGCCTGCTGGCGAGCTCTCCAAGAAGAAGGACGCATCTTTCACCATCAAAGAAATGGAAGTGTTTCGAGTCTCGAGCGGGGAAATGCCGCTATTCCTTTCAAAGGGTGCGCCTGACCAAGAGCGTGAGCTCCCACAAGTCGAACCTTTCACCCAGTTCACAGAGGATATCAACAAAGCGCTCACTGCAAAGCAGGACTGTCTCCTTCAATCTGAGCTGGATCTGCTGCGTCGAGAAGATGCCTTCGAGGATGAGCGAAAGCTCATGGATGCTTTTGCAGGTGGTGACGCGGAAGACGTCATCGCCTTGAACGTCAACGGTAAAATGATGGCTACACATCGCGCGACGCTACAAGCCATCGAAGAGTCCGTTCTGGCTCGGCAGTTTGACGCCTCGAAGTGGACGGAGCAAGGCATTGGGCCGCGTGTCAAGGCGTGGACGCCTGATGACGTCGCCTCTTGGGCTGATCGCATCCGAGGCGTCCCGGACATTGTTGGGAAGTTACTGAAAGCGAATGACATCACGGGACCAGAACTATTGGCCATGAATATGGAACGGCTGGAAATGCTAGGCATCGAGAGATTGGGAACTCAGTTCCTTCTCCAGGAGGAAATCCAGGGGCTGAAGGAAGCCAGTCAGAATGTGGTCACCCTCATCGAGCACAGCCCGTACTGCTTTGGCAAAATTGTCGAGTTCCTCCGTCTGACGCGTCTCTATTCGCTGGGGCTCGTTAAAGAACCTGCATTGCCGGAGGTTTGTGACGAGCAGAAGAGCAGGTTTGAGAAGGTCGTGAGGTACTATTTTCCGGGCGAAAGCGCAAACATGCTCTTGGGAGAAGCCGCCTCTGCGCCCACGCACGCCGAGAAGAGGAGGAAAACAAGCGAGGAGGCCTGATGGCGCAGCGCAAGAGGCCGCACAGACACCAACGGGGCACACGGGGCTACCGTTGGTTGAGGGAAGAAGCACGAGAAGAGTCCGTTATCTTCGCGCAGGCTCTCGAATGCTGAGAAGACTTAGAGTACAAAGTTGAAATAATGTCCTAGAATAGCGACGGTTAAGTGTCAAGGCAACAAGCCCTCCTGCCGGGTCCGCTGCCACGCTTCCCGGTCCTGCTTCTCGGCCTCCAGCTTCTGAATCGTTTGCATCTGCCCCTCCCGCAATCGCACCAGGCCGTGAAATTCCTCGTTCTTCTCCCGCAGCTTCTTCTGGAGGACGGAGAGCGATCCATCCCTTTCCAACGCGATGCGGCGCAGCTCCTTTCGCAGGGCTTCGGGGGTGTGCTGCTCGTCCATCTCCTCGTCCTTTGGTTTGCCTTCGAGTTGGGCGGAATTTTCCCCGCTCTCTTGCGCTTTGGCGTTCCCATCGCTCGAGTTGTCTGCGCTGTTTTCATCCCCGTCATCCTTTTCATCTTTGCCCTTCTCTGCGCCATCCCCTCTTTCTTTCTCTTGCTCTCCCTCTTCTTCTTTGTCCTCCTCCCCCTCATCATCCGAACCTTCGCCCTTCTCGCCCTCCTCCTGATTTTTCAGGCACTTCACGGCATTCTTCTCCAAGAAGTCGACCTCCCCCTGCACCCTCTTCAGCCTCCGCTCCGTCTTCAGGACCATCCTCCGCATATCGTCCTCCAGCATCCGCTCCTGGTCCAGCAGCTCCAGTTCCATGCGGCATCGCTCGCGAATCACCTCGTTCATCTCCTCCCGCAGCGACTCCACCACCTCCTCGCCCTTGTGCAGCACGATCTCCGTCTGCGATCCCAAGTGGTCGAGCTTCACCGTCGCCTTATTGAGCTGGTCCTGGAGCATCATGAGGTACGCCGAGTCCTTGTTGGGAGGGGCCGCATCCCGGATGAGATTGGCAATCTCCCGCGCGGCCGCGGGCGTCGTCTCGTTCTCGAAGCAGTCCACCCTCGCTTTCAGACCGTCGTTGGTGCGCCGCCACAGCTTGACGGCTATGGAATGCCGGTGCGTGGATTCGAGCTGCTGTCTCCGAAGGGTGTTGTTGTCTTTTTGATACTGGCTGAGCTGCGTCTGCATCTTGTGCAGGTCCGACTGCAGCTTGGAGATGTAGGCGTCCTTCCGGTTGATTTGGTTTTCGAGCGTGTCGCGCTGGGCGAGATCGGCACCATCGATCCCGTCGTTCAGTGCGTGAGGGCTCATTTCCGGGTGGGAATTGTGGCTGTCGCTCAGCGGCGGGGCGGACATTTTGAGCAGGGCGGCCGCAGAGGCGCGGATGGATCCAGGGGACGGTGGCTCGTTCGGCGAAGCTCGGGGAGGAGGACTTCCGCCGCCCAATCCAAAGAATCCCGATCGTTCCTGCGATTGAGGAGACCGCGCAGCATGAAATGGGGAGAGCAAGCCCGGTCGATGCTGGGGAGACTCCGGCGCAGCCGAATTGTACGACTGCGAATTCTCCGCATCCGGATGGTCCCCTGCGAGGCTAGCTCGAATTCTGCCCAGCATGTTGATCGATTATCCCCCTTTGAATCCTTTGTCCCCCGCGTCTCCCTCCCTCTTCACTCGACCCGTTTTCTGTCAACTCAGCTTTCAGGGATGAACTTCAGCCCAAGAGATAATAGTGAAGTGCAGCTGTGTCGGGCCGAGCAAATAGAATAGGTAAGAAAGAGGAGATGGTCACAGATCATGTGAATAGAGAGAGGTTCCACAAGCGCCGATCAAGTGGCCATCAGCATTCAAAGGCGGAGAAGATGTTGTGTGTGATATATTTGATATCTTTGCAGCCCCAGAATTGCAAAGTCCTTCTCGGGGCTGAATTAGCGCCGCGGATTACCCGCGCTGCACTGACAACTCGAAGGTGCACCAGCCCTCACCAAATAATACGTCACGGCAAAGCGGCTTGCAATAATGAAAGGCAAACGATGCATTGAAACGTTCAACCAAGACAATCAATCGACCAAGCAAGCATGCCGTCTCCTCCAATCAATGTGAAGATCACACAAAGATACAGCATCCACCCTCTAGGTAGCGTGCACCATACACCATGCACCCAGCAAGATCCGACGCACCTTCGCCGGACAACGGGGCAAATTCCGACCGTTTGCGCGGATCCCCCACCACGCAGGTGACGTCGACGACAACGCGGGGCCGATACCGTGCGCGCGGGAGGCAGGGGTGTGGGGCGTCGAGGAGCCGCCTCTGCCAGGAGGGGGCGGCCAAAATTGACCAGCCCGGAATAGGGTTACGATAATGTATTAATAATTTTTAACTGAACGTATTATCAAAGATTGAGATTGGGTTAAATATCATACTTACCGTAATTGGAAGCTTGTATTGTAGCTCGTCTCGGATTGGGTTGTGCACATTCAATAGCCCTAACCCCAAATTTTCTCCGCCGCCAACTCAAACTTCACCACCCCCGCCCAAGCTTGCTGGAGGGGACTCCTGGGCGCTAGCTGCCGTCACACCGGACCTAAGCGCTCCCCTCCATCGGGAGCGAGGCAGGAGAGGCGCCAGCGCAGCGGACGGGCGCGATTTGCAATTCTCTAGGCCGATTGCTGTGAGCGGGTGCTCGTGAGCACGTCTTGTGGTCGGTGCACCTCGGAGCCTCTCGGAGCTTCCCTCTAGAGGTGCAATCGTCGTCACGGGTCCTCTGGGGCACCTTCATATCATCTCTGATTTGAGAGGAGGTTTGGGGTCGGGGGCCATCGACGAGCCTATCGCGCGGTGCTCTGGGGAAAATCATACTGCCCCTACTGGATACTGCCCGTATCACCATCACGGAACACGAATTGCTCCAGCAATTTACCCAAACAACAATGCGCAGCGCCGACAGAGAAACCATGATGGCCAAGAAGATGGAGGTGACCCTAAAGCTCAAAGGAATGTCCCTCAAGGCGCGGGGCACGGACGGCAAGCCGCCGCGCTCGCCCGGAACGCACGACGGTGCGGCGCCGCCCCCGCCGGAGGAAGAGGCCGGCACCCCGGCGTCCCACAACGCGTCGTTGAAGGAGGTCATTTCTCCGCCCTGCCCGGCATCGCCCGTGGCGTCCAACGTGTCGACCAACATCGATTTGGCATTGGAGCGGCTGAGCGCCCCGAACAAGGACGGCGAGGACAACGATTCCATCATGGGCTTCAGCACGGAGGGGGATCTGGACCAGTTCGGTCGCGAGGCCGGGGACACGGACGACGACGAAGATGTCGGAGACCTCGGCGGCGGAGACAGCGACGACGCGTCCGACGACGACTATTACAACCAGGATTACTCCGCGCTGGCGCTCGGGGATCGGACGTCCGACATCCTCTGCGACGACGCGCCGCGGCACCGACGGGTGACCTCCCGGGAAGTCCGGGAGTTGACCCACCCAGAAACCCCCGAGGTGACGTCGAAGCGCAAGGTCCACGAGAGTGAGGACGGGGGCGATTACGCCGATTTTTACGTCGACGTGACGAGTCCGTTGGAGTTGGCGAAGGAGTTGCCCCAAGCGGAGTACGCGAAGCCGGCGGAGGAAACCAAAGGCGCCAACAATGGGGAGGGGGACATGCCCGTGCTCCCAGAGGACGAGGAGTTTCACCAGCTGGACAAGACGCCGGCCAAGATGAGTGCCGCTGGAACAGGTGGCGAGGACGAGGGCAAGCAAGTATCCCCGCTGCTCGCGACGGTGCGAAGTAAGGCGAATGAGAAAAAGTCCGCGCAGAGTCCTGCATCTAATGCACTGAACGTGTCAAAGGAAAACGCAGCGAGTTCAACATCTTCCTCGAACGATAACGGCGAGAAGACCGACTTCGCGGCGGCCATGC
>JALLAP010000495.1:0-12425 GCA_036939355.1 Thalassiosira profunda | reverse complement strand
TGTTGTTGTGTGGATCCCTTCCGGCAAAGTAGTGCGGCACCAATGCCTTGCAGACGTCGTATTGGGGGTGGGGACGTCTCAGCGTGGTGCCCACATCGAACTCCTCCCTCCAGGCGAGGTGGCCCTCCCACGCCTCCTTGGCCTCCGCGCGGTCTCCCTTCTTCATCGCGAGGAAGCGGGTGGGGATGCCGTCGGGATCTTCCTCGCTCCCATCGTGGGGTTTGGTGGCCGGGAAGGTGAGGTTGCGGGGCTGAGTTTCATCTACCGTGGCCTCGGCATTGGTGGACGTGTCATCTGCATCGGCAGCATCAGCGGCTGTCGCCTCGGCATCGACGACAGTGGTGGCGTCACCCTCCTCATCCGTGCTCCCACCACGAGTCTGATAGAGCGCATCCGTCCAATGCGGGGTCAATGTCCTCCTTGAGACGAAGGGCGGGCTGAGTCGCCACCCTCTCCTCGAAGCCAGCGCTGACGTCACCTCGACGCCCCATCGAGTAGGAGCCGCCGATACGAGGCCGTCGTTCAGGGCGATCAGCCAACACACTCCCGCCGCTAATACGACGCCACTGGACATCCTCAAACCTATCGAGATGCGGGAGCTCTCCGCGCGGCGGCTCTCTAGAGAGGGACGGGGTGGGTGCACCTCGCGGTTGCAAAAAATGGAGGAAGAAGAGACTCTCTGGCCGTGACCGATCTCGTGATGTGATTTTCACCGGAGCGAGCGAGCTTTTCCCCATCTCGGCCCCTTGACCGTCAACGTGCAACCTGTCCTTGACTTTCCTGTGCTAGTGAGATTGACCACTCGTCTGTATGTAAATCACATCCTATCGTTACCGCCCCATTCTTTTGCATGGCGCCCTGTTATCCCCGGATGTGTGTTGTATGTATGCGCTTTGTGAATTTTCAATAAACCAGTGCCGGCCGGTGAAAGTCCGCGGACTCTTGCGAGAGGAGACTCCAATGCATCCTCTTCACGCAAATCCATCTATCCTACCACTGCATCACTTCAAAGTCAGTCGGCTGGCCTTCAAAACCTTCTCCGCCTCCTTGTCGGCCTTTGCCGCGTTCAGCTTCCTCGTCCAGTTCTCCAACACCGTCAACCCCTTCTCCGTATCCGTGCCCTCCCCCTCATGCTTGACCAAATCCTTCCTCTGCCCTTCGATCGCCTTCAACAGCATCCCCTGCAATTCCTCCGCTCCCTTCCGGGCAAAGTTGTTGAACGAGGGCGCTTTGGCATGGTCGCGCTTGTCGAGGAACTTCCCCACCTGCGCCCCCCGCGTGCAAATGTACACCCCCGGGAAGCCGTCGAGGGCGTCGTACCCGCTGGGCGTGGAGGCCGGGAGGGACTGGGGATCGGGCCACTGGTACGCGTACCACCATCGCGAGAGGAGTGACTGGATGAGCTTGCCCTTGTTGCAATTGGCGTAGAGCTGGCCGGAGGCGCAGAGGTAGGTGCTGGTAGCGCTTTTGGCAGCGGACGCTTTGGATTTGCTCTTCTTGGCGGATGCCTTCTTCTTCTTCGGCGCGGCCTTCTTCTTGGCCGAAGTGGCCTTTTTGGCAGGCTTGGCCTTTGCCTTCTTGGGCTTTTTCTTGGGCGGCGGCGCCTTCTTGGATTTCAATGCCGAGAGCGGAACATCGTCGCTGGAGTCGCTGGCGTAATCCTCGTCCTCGTCGTCCTCCTCCTCTTCCACAATGAAATCGTCCGAGTCTACAGGGTCGTCGGCGACCAGCTCCTCCTCCTCGCTCTCCGCATCTTCATCGAACTCCAACTCCTCGTCGCTCTCCGATTTCTTCCCCGCCAGCGCGGCCAGAGGAACGTCGTCCGAGGAGTCGCTGTCGCTCATGACGGGAGAAGCCTAGAGGGGAGAGGGAGAGGGCTGCCGCGTCAGGAGGGCGGGTAGAGGGACGGGTCGTCGCGGGTCGGAGCGGAGTTGCTTTTGTCCCCAGTCCCCACCCGCAAAAAAAAAAGCGGCAGGGGAAACTCCGTCTGTCTGGCCTCCGCGCGCCGAGCCCGCCTCTTCTCTCAGAGGCTCGCCTCCCCGTCGAAGGTCCAACACGGCCGCCAGGCCGCCGAGGTGCCTTGGAGCTTCAAACCCTGCTCTGTCGAGCCCTTCACATTACGCGTGTATCGCAGCGGCGCGTCCCTTGCCCTGACGGCACAGCAACGCAGCGAGCTTGGGAAGGATACCCGAGCGCATTTTTTAGGGTATCTTGCAGCGCAGCAGCACAACCTCCTATTGTACAATACCTGCTGCTGCGACAAATCTGGAAGATGGCAGGATCCGCCGCAACGGTGGCACCATGGATGCGCTTATTTCTCATCGTATTATATGCACAAATCTTCGTCGTTAACGGGTTTGTCCGCCCATCCAGAGGCACATGCAACACGAGATGTGGTCAAAGGTTGCACGCCGCCGAGCGCCATCGCCACGAGGCCGAGCACGTGGAAGACTACCCGCGACGTTTGTTTCTGGCGTCTCTGCTGGCAGTCACAGCCGCAACTCCTGCGTTGGCCATCGAGGGAACCGTTTCTGCCACCACTTTTGCAACTGGCAACTTTGACTGTCTGCTCGACCTCCCACCCGTCACCCAAGGATGCGTGCGCATGTACTTCTGCCGGCACGGGCAAACGGAGAACAATCGACTGAAGAAGGTGCAAGGGGCGCGAGTGGATCCGCCGATCAATCGAAATGGGCAAGCGCAGGCGCAACGGACGGGGCTAGCTGTGTCTCGATTGCTAAAGTCGAGCAGAGATCGCGCGGCTGTTCCTACCCTGGCTGTGCACTCCAAATTGAGGAGGGCAAAGGAAACTGCCCAGTTGCTCACATCCACTGCCACATCCCAATTGGCAGGCGGCAAAGACCCAACAATCAAAATATACGGGGAATTGAGTTCACTCGGGGAAGTTGACTTCGGGGCGTTCGAAGGGCAGGATGACAAAGTCTTCCAGAAAGCAAGAAGGGAAACCTTCGCTAGTTGGTCAATTGGCAACATTGATAAACGAACAGGGGGCGGTGGAGAATCGGGAAGAGAAGTTCTGGAACGGGCGGCTGTATCTCTGGATGAACTGAGCAAACTGGCGGCGTCTCTGTCGCCACCTTCGTCCATACTTGCAGTATCGCACTCAACATATCTCCGTGTTTTGTTATCGATGGTCAACGACTCCCCGCTTGCCGAGTCTGCTCTGTGGCAAATTCAGAATGGATCGATCAACGTTATTGATGTCAACATTGAAGGCAGAAGACGACGAGTAACGTCCACGTCAGGCATATTTGGTGGCGAAATAGTAGAAAAGTTGAGGGGAAGCGATAATGGGCTGAATTTGGAGATTCCAGAGTGCCATCTGATTCGACGGAATGAGGTCAGGCAATTGGAGGGGATGTAGATGTAGATGGCAAGTCAAGGATAAGCAGTGCAATCTTCCTGCTAGAAAGGAAGTTCTGGCCCATCTGTAGATCATCGCGGGGTGTGTTGCCGTATCACTTGCAGCTCCGGTTTTCCGGAGCCAAAGGCACCGGCGTCCTTTGCGGTGCCTGGGCTCGGTTTGCGTGAAAACCCTCCGCGATACGTCCGGGGCAGCCCCGCCTCCAACATTGTCCACTTCCCCGCCCGTTCTGGTGGTATGTATCCCATATTGAGGAACCAATCCAGAGGACTGTAGGCAGGGACGTTGTAATTCGCCATCAGCTCCTGGCCTCGTCTGAGAGGCTTCTTCTCGCCGTGCCTGCGGCTGCGTACCACAAATGTTCCGGCTTCATCCTCCGCGGCATCCAGTATATCCCCGTGCTCCATCCTTTCTGTGCCTGTTATTTCGATAAACTTCCCCGCTGCCTCGTCGTGGTTGATCATGTCCAACACAGGCACGAGTCGCAGTGCTCCGTGGCTTTCTCGACCGGCAATGGCGCGGCTCGACACCTGGCAGAGCGCCCATCGAACGTTTTCTGTGAAATCGGCTTTGCTCTGGCTAGTTGCAGCCGCATTGACAAACGCAGTGGACAACGTCGTCACGATCCGGTCCGACATTTCGGCCGCCTTGGTGATTTCGTTGGGCCATCCCTGCACATCCGTGCCCATCTCCACGGACATTGCAGTTACCACGTCCACAACGGATTGCCGCCATCCCCAGTGCAATCCGCACGTTGGGCGGTGCGGCAGCGTGGCGATGTAGGGCCAGATGGGCGAGTTTTTGCCCAGGCCCCGTTCGTGGGCGAGGAACAGTGTGAGGACGAACGCGTCGTCCAATTCCTCGAGGTGCGTGGATCGTCCATTCATTTCCGCCGGGAGCAGTCCCAAGAGGGTATCGAGGGCTCTTTTGCGAGTGATTTGTGCCTCGAGCGGGATGCGCAGGAGGATCTCGCTCTGGCAATACCGTCGGGGAGTGGATGATTGGAGCTGCACCGCGGCTTGTATGCCTTTGTATGTTGTGGTGTTGCGTAACGGATCAGTGTTGGCAGTGCCAGCATTCTTTTGTCTGGGCGTCGAAGGCTTGCCTTCCCCAGAAGACGAAGGAACAGAGTCCGGTGACGCCATTTCCGGATTCTCGTTCAGCATCTCGTCCATTAACGCCTTGTCCAACTCCTCCTGCATCTTCGCCTCCTCCAATTTTGTCTGCATATCTTTCTTATCCTTTAGCCACTGGTCCGCGTTCCCCGGAACGCAATGGACCTGGCACTTGTTGTAGGAATCGCGCACCATTCCCAGCCCTCTCTCCGCGCCCGAAGGGGCGGGCACCAGGAATCCTAAATCCGGGTGGACAAATCCCTCGAATCTCACGACGTATTCTCGGAGGACGTGGAACGCCATGGGATGGTAGTAGGGATTGATGGGTTGGGCCGACGGCGCGGAAGACAGCATCGACGACCCGAACGGGGACGAGTGCTCGATGAGATTCCCGTCTTGGTCTCGCAGAGATACCTTGCTCGCCCCATCCTTCCTTGCCAGGGCGTGAATGAGGTTTCGCCTCCACGGCAATATGAACGACAGGCACGACACCATCACAGGCGACAGACCGCCACTCCCCACCTCGATCTGGGACAAATCGACCTCCCGGAAGAGTATCCAATTGGGCGGCCAGAGGGGAGAAGTAGCAACCCAGTGTTGATCCGACGACGTCTTCCCCGTGAGCAAGAACGACGTCACGTCCACAAAGAACCTCCGCGGCGCCCGGAACAGTTCGTAGGCCAACGACTTCCGCACCCTCTTCGCCAGGTCGGCCCGCCATGCACTGACCACGAATTGCTTGACGGCCCGCTTGGGGGCGTGTCCAATCTTGGCCGACATGGCGCCCAGGACGCGCCGGTCCTTCGCCAGGTGCAGGTACGTCCCCGCCCCCCGCGTCAGCCATCCCGCCCCCACCCCAAACCCCAAGAGGGCGCCGAGGAGCATGCACACCCCGATCCAGACGAGGCTCTCGCGTTCACGGGTCACCCAGTCGGCGAAGGCGCTGCGGCGGAGATGGGAGTGCCGATGGTGAAAATGGGAGGACGCGGGGGCCGTCGCGGCATGGCCCCGCTCCGCCTTTTGTTCTTGGTGTTGCTTCATGGCCTCCTTGAGGCTCAAAAGCGATTGTCGGAAGGAGGCGATCTTCTCGGGATGTTTGAGGAAGGTGTCGAATGTGAGACTCATTCCCGGTATACCCTCGGCACGCCGACGACGCGTAGGGCCGCCTGCGCGATGCTGTCGCCTGGGGAGCCGCCGCCGCCGGTGGTGGGTAGGTGCTTGCGGGGTTTGGTTGAGCCGAGCCGGCGGGTGTGTGTCGTTGTGGAGGGCGGGGTGGGGTGAGGCTATTTTGCAAGTCGTAGCTCGAGCATGGCCTCTCACTTTATCATAAGAGGATCAAGCGATATGTTTATTTACGCTACAAAAGCACGAGGTCAGAAAGCTAATAAATGCTGCGTGGCGGTTCAGAGGGCCGGGCCGGCCGAGGTGCACCAAAAGTCAAAGTCAAAGCACAGGCCAACGTCGACAAGGCGGGCGCTCGAGCGGGCGGGCGGAGGGAACTGCGAGAGCAACCGCGCACTGACATATTCATTGTGCTGAAATGACGGCGGCGCAGCTTCGCGGTCGGTGGCGGCCGTCGCTGTTGGCCCTCTTGATAGCAGCCATCCTTGGTCGGTGCACGTGCACCAAGCACTCCTTCACCACGCGGCGCGACGCCCGCCACTTCATCGGACCCATCGGCGCTCCCTTCGGCTTCCTGACGGGGGGCACTTACAATTTGACCGTCTATGACTTTGAGCTGAGCGTGGGAAAGCAGAAGAGGAAACGCGGCAAATCCGATAGCTCGGCGCTGCAATACGTCGAGGCGGGGTTCCTGCTCAAGCGATTCGACTCGGAGAGCGCCTTCTCCAAATACTACGAGACCGTGGTGGAGAAGCCGTCGCTGTGCGCCTTTGAGTCACACCGGGGCAACGATTACGTGTCGATAGATCCGTCGAATATCGATGACGATCTCCTGGATGCCGACGACGGCTTTCAGGTGCAATACGACGCAGCGTCGGACGGCGAGCACCACACCAAGAATGTGGGGGCCAATGGGATATTCCTCTCCATGAACCAGCCGGAGAAATCGTGGAGATCGCACACTGCCTCGATCGAATATTCGTTTATGCACAAAGAGGACGAGGGCTTGTACTTTTTGATGTTCCAACTGTGCCCTCGCGAGACAGAAATGAAGGGCATTGAGATACGGTCATCGTTCGAGCTGGATTTGCACTTCAAAAACTACGATTCCTACGGCAATCCTTCTTACTTGACGGCGGGGGAAATGGTGCTCCCAAGAGTCTTCGGGTACTTCAGCATCTCATACCTCCTTATGTTCCTGATCTGGAGCTTGAACATTAGACAAATTCGGCTGGGACTGGATCCCATTTGGACGCCGCGGGATGGCGCGACGGGATCTCGTCCGACAGTGCATGCCATTCATCACCTCATGACGTTGTTGCTGGGGCTCAAAACCGTCACTGTGTTCTTCGAAGCGCTGTGGTATCATTTCATTCGAACACATGGACACGCCGAGGTTCTCTCCACAGTCTATTTTGTGATGTCCTTCGTCAAGGGTATTTTCCTGTTTACTGTCATCCTCCTGATTGGAAGCGGATGGTCGCTGGTCAAGCCAGTCTTGGGAGACAGAGAGAAGAAGATCATCTGGCTGGTGCTCGTGTTGCAAGTGATTGACAATATTGCCGTTGCCGTCTTGTCCCAGGAGACGGAAGGCGAAAAGTTGTACGAAGATTGGAGTGCAGTGCTTCACCTGGTTGACATATTGTGCTGTTGCGCCGTGCTGATACCAATCGTATGGCAAGTCAACTCCTTGGAGAGCATCGTGGATGCAGAGGGAGGGAGTGCAAGCTCCAACACACACAGTGCAATCACAGACATTGAGTCGGAGGCACCGCCGGCAGCCGACGCGGCACGGACGCTGAGAAAGCTGAAACAGTTCCAACGCTTCTACGTCCTGGTGGTGGCGTATATTTATTTCACGCGCATCGTGGTGTACTTGTTTGCCACCCAGCTCGGATACCGTGTCACCTGGCTGCGGTACTTCATCACAGAGTTAGGAACGCTGGTGTTTTACTGCGTTGTCGGGATTCTCTTCCAGCCGCAGGATGACAATCCATACTTGTCGCTTGAAGCGAAGAGTGCAGGATCGGAGGTGGAGATTGAGTTCTCGGCAACCTGAGGAGAATTTGCCGGCCGTGGTGACCGTTAGAATGGCATCTCGTCCGTTGCCACGACCACTCCCGGCCGCGATCGATCATACCTCCCTCTCTTATGGTCGCAGACGAGTTAAAGGCGGGTGGTCGATGATTTTCGAATCAGTGAATGCTTTTCAATTTTCAATTTTCGAAATTTCAAATGAATTGAAAATTTTGAATTTGCTTTTCAAAAAATCAAATTCTTTTTTGATGAGGCTTCAAAAATTCAAATTTGAAATTGATTCAAAATTTCGAACTTGCGAAAATCTTCTTTGCCATCAACTCTCACGTCTGCCCCTCCTCTTTGATCTCCCGTCTGGCTCGCTCTTCGCTCCACTTCGCTTTATTGGCTCTCGCTACTGTGTTTTCAACTCGGCTTGAGACAAGATGGAGCCAAGCCAGCCCCGCGTGGACCCGTCCGACTGGGCCACCCGGCGAAAGCGGGCGATGGCACGAGCAAGGGAGTTGAGGTCGAAGACAAGTGATGCCGTCGATGCCGATGATAAGAGCCTGGCATCGATTGCCTCAAAATCGGAGCTGCAGAGGCAACGCCGAATCAGGCAGCTCGAGGCCACGCAGCGGCTCTTGGATGGCCAAGGAGGCGGCTTTGGCTTCAACGAGCAGTCGTTGTCTGGAAGGTTGACGGCTGGCGAGCGGGAAGTCGGGTTGGGCGGTAGCAGCCGCGGATACAATCACGACGAGCAACCCATGGGAAAGGCGAGCCGCCACCCGAACGGCGACGAGATCCAAAGCCAAGCGCACAGCATCATCTCCCAAAAACACCTCGGCCGGATTCACAGGCGCTACCAGACACCCACGGCCGAGATCGACTCAGTGACAGCCAAGCTGGACCGCCAAACCAGTTTGGACCGGTATGCCGATGCCGAGGAGGACTACCTCCCATCCTCCAGCGTGCCCAAGACCGTCGTCGACACGAGCACCCCCACTCCAACAGCGAGGCAGCTTCTTTCCGAGGACACCACCCAGCACTCCGCGCGGGGGAGAGGCAGGGGCCGACGCAAGAGCCCGCTGGGCACGGCGACCAGCCTTGGCGACCTCTCCAGATCCAGTAATCCCTTCTCTCCGCATGTTGCGCCAGAAGCGATCAAGGACTCCTCGTCGACCCACCGCTCACAGGCGAGCAAGGCAAATGTTGGCGAGTCCGAGGCGTTGGCGCTTCAGAGGTACCTGAAGTCTCGCCAGGTGCCAGACTACAAAGAAGGAGAGGTGAGCACCTGAAGCCATTTCTCAAACTGATTCTTTGCCTGTCTACTCACCCCTTGCTCCGCTAGCAGTGCGAGAAGCTGGCATTGCTGCGCGAGCGGTTGGTGGCAAGGCGGCGAAAGCGCCAAAATGGCTCGACAGGCGACAAGGAAAACGCCAAGCCCGACGTTCCAACGAGTGCTGAAAAAGGCGGCAACAAATCGCCCGTCAAGCCCATCGAGAGCGAAGAGTCTCGCACTCTCGAGAGGCTCGACCCCAACGAGTTCAGCGCCAAAGACTTTCAGCTGCAACACGGCAAAGCTCAGCACTCCATGTCGTCTCCGCCCCGAGCTCCGAGGATTGAGACTGTGGGCGACAGGTCGCCGCTCTCCTACACCCAAAGTCAAAGGGGGGCAGGCAGCATGGACGACGAGGACTCGGTGGTCGACATTGAGCTCATCCAGTGCGACAGTTGTCAGCGGTCGTTCGCTCCCAAAGTGTACGCGAAGCATTTCGATGACGATGGCCAGCCAAAGTGCGTCACTGCCAGCGAAAGGAGGCCTGTGTTCAATTCTGCGAAGGTACGTCAGCCCGCTTAAAGCCCCCTCTTTGGCGGTGCACCCTCTGACGATGTCCGTCTCTTCATTTCAGGCAAGGATCAAAAACAACGCCAATCTCAACAAGGACGAGCAGCTGCACGTCCTCCAAGTCAACCGAAAGGTGTCCAAGGAACTGTCGAGAAAGCTGAGTGGAAAGCCCTCAAAGAAGAGGCGGAACAAGGCCGCCGGCAAGTGGCGGGATGAGTCCGCTAAATTCCGGGACGCGATGAAGACAAACCGGGTGAGCGCATCTCCTTCTCTTTTGCTCCCTGCATGTTTTCAGACGCCTTCAACACCAATGCCAATGCAACTCCCTAGCAGCTCATTGCAAAGGCCGAAAAAGAAGGCAGACCCCCGCACTACTACCTGACGTAGCCGAAGTATCTTCAGATCGAAAACGCTCTCGATAGAAAACGTCCTCTGCAGGAGATCACACGTGCTCTTCAGCCATCAGCAAGATGCCGACAAAACACACGCAAATTGACGCAAAGAATCCGGCGATATTCCAGAAACCAGGGACCTCGCGATAATACAGCAGCCCGAAGAGTCCTGAATTCGCGTCAATTAGATAAGAAACGAAGCAACGATCACTCTTCCACTGCTACTTACCTGAAACGATTAGCGAAGCTTGATTGAGGGAGTACCCCATAAAATTGCCCAAACGTTGAATGCTGATGATCCCGCAGAGATTTCCACTGCTGTAGAGCACACCAGACGTCAAGCCCGGACCCCACATCTGAGATATATGAAAGGATGGCAACTCTCGATAGCCTTGGACCATTGAATCTTTTGCCACTTTCAGCATCTGCAGGGCACCGATGCATCCTCTAGTTTCATCGGACCATATTGAGTGACACATTAACACTTGCAGAGAAAGGAACAGGAAGCGCAAAATCCAAAAGAATGCGACTACAGTCACGGCCGCGATTCCAAAGCTCATCGAGTATGCAATGCCCCTCGTCGCATGCGCCGGTGCGTAGTGCATTGGAACCAATATCAGTGCTGCCAGTACCCCGTTCACCACGGCCATGCCCAAACCGATCTTGTACTTTGTTATGTGGAGCGTGTGGTCGTGTGTGGCGGTGTCTGGAAGTGCCTCTGGGATGTGCACATCGACAATTTGGTGGCAGTGGGGATGGGTTCCGCAATGAGGAAACATCTCGAGATCAAGAGGTTCTTTGGCAGGGGCAGAGTTTGTGCTCCCTCTTTCAATTAGTGCGGTTGTCTCTTGGGCAATACAATCTGGCTGCTGCGCTGTTGATTGTCCCTTCTTTTTCGTCTCCACTTCAATTGAGGAGTAGTATGCGATACCAACCAGCCCCAGGCACAGCACTGCAACCGATCCGAGTGCTCCCATTGCGCTCTTTTGCTCCTCTCCAAAGATCAGTACCCCCCAAACGTATGAGAGGAGGACGATGACGCATGACCAAATCCCCACGCTGATGGCCAATCCAGCGCGTCGAATGGCATAAACGCCCGCGGTGCCCCCTGGCACCCATAGAAATGCACTGGCGAATGCCCACCAAGTGAAATCTTCCTGCAGCGTCCACTTCTGAAACGTCCCGTGAGTTCCCTCCGCCAAGGCGTTATTTATGCATATGAGTATTGCCGACACGGCCTGCAGAAGAGAAGAAGTGAGGATTGCAACTCCGCAAGGAGGCCGCGTACAACGAAGGCAGTCAACTCACAAAGATGGCAGATGCCTTGTAGGATTGGAACACAAAGGGGTCGATGTCCAGTTTGGTTGCCGTTTCGCCCTTCATCGGGACACCATAGCTGCCGAAGGAGACAGCTGCAAAGAAGGCCGCGATGAACCCAACCAGCTCATCTGAAACCATTGTTGATGTGGTGATGGCTTGTGCCTGCTCGCTCTTGCTGCGCTCCACCAAGGGAATAACAGTAGCTCCACCACAAACAAAGCCACGTCCGCACTGGCGGATATGCCGAACGCAAGGCGGCTCGCAACGTGGCGAGGTGCCTCTTTGCTTCGCGCACAGCAGAGGTGATGTCGAGGAGTGAGGAACAGTTGAGGAGTGAGGAGTGAAGCATGGGGACTGTCAATTGATGGAGCGCTACATAATTTTGCTTGATTTTACATCAGAAATATGATACTTTTGGTGTAGCGGCCCACTTCACCCTGACACCACCCCAGACCCCAACCCCCACCACCATCCAAACAACACAAACATTACCCCAAACAACGCATCGCGCAACCGCCGCCTCACGCCCGCCCCTTTTAGACCCTGCCGCCTGACCGGTGTCTGTCGTACCGACAGAAGAGGCACGCATGACTTGGACGCTGTCAAGTGCAACACTGAACGCTGTGTAGCCGGTCCTGCTCGCGGTCTCGCGGTTCACGAAAAAATGCCCCAGCAAATCGCCTTGCAGGGAGGCTCCATCTCCGCAGCAACGGATTGCAATCTCCCGCAAGCACCACCTAATGCGAATAGGATTCAGCTCGAACTGTGGCGCCGCATCTTGTTGCAGCGAAGCGAGCAAATTCAGAGCCTGTCGCCCACGACGTTGCAATCCTATGCTGATGCCGTTGCTCTCGATCTGAAGTCGTCGAGGTTCAAGAAAGTATCAGGACAGCAACGGGACCTCGATCTAGCCAAGGGATATCAGTCGGCCTATCTCTTATCGCGCCCGCTCCCTGCATCCATCGCGGTGCAAAATGTGGTGCACCACATCATGGCCCTCTTCTTTCGATCAATAGACGAGCGGCTATCCCCCTGCGAGAGAAAGTATGGTCTGGATGCCGTCAAAAGGGCGCTTTTATCGTTGGACAATGCCTTGTCAGAGCGAGGCAATACTCAGATGGCTACGGGCGAGAACCAATTGAGTGTGCACAACAGTAAGACATCTCGGGAAGAGAAGGATGGTGCACCTATCAGCGGGGATGATTCATCAAGGGACAAACCTGCGG
>JALLAP010000494.1:0-16597 GCA_036939355.1 Thalassiosira profunda | reverse complement strand
CGGAAACCAAGGTTCCACCTGCGAATGAGGTCTCCCCCCGCCTTTGAGAGACCCAGCGCCATCAGCTCTTTCGATGCCGCAGCGCAGCAGTCCGACCACTTCATAATAGGCATTTTTTCTGCAGTGGGCGACATGTGATGAGAACAGATCACAGGGAGACGGTAAGGCAGGGAACAAATTGTTCATACCGATCGCCAATAAGTACGCCCTGGCCAAAAACTGAGCCTTGTGCCTCACAGTCAAGATGTCGTTTTCATTGTAGAGTTCCTCTTTCCCGTCATCCGGCACGAGGCTCTTCCATCCAGCTACTGACTCGTTGGCCTTCCTCAGCAAAGCGACACGTTCTTGAAGCATGGTAACGACGTGAACGTGTTCTCCCCACTCGCTTCCGAACAGGTTTCTCGCTTCCGGCGATTGCCACCAGTGGATGCCACCCGCGTTCGCTTCCTCCTCCTCTGCAAACTCGATCCCCATCTGCTCCAATCTCTCGCGCGGAAGGCCCAAGTCAACCCCGGCCCCATAAAGCTTGACGCATTGGTTTTGACTCAAGCGTTCCGCCTCCTTCTTTTGCGTTTCAATCCACTCGAACAAACTNAAGCTTGACGCATTGGGTTTGACTCAAGCGTTCCGCCTCCTTCTTTTGCGTTTCAATCCACTCGAACAAACTGCCGGAGGTTGGGACGAGGCCGCATTTGTCTTTGAATCGGACGAGGCTGTCGTATCGTTCGTCCCAAGTTGGCTCAGGGAAGGGCCCGCGCGGTTCGCTGGGCTTGGAGGGTGCACGCGATTGCTTTGGATTGGCCGGCAGCGCCCAGAACCCAACCTTCTCCAGCCGCTCCTGCCGAGACTTTGTCAGTTTGTGCGCCGACGCCCTCTGCCCCAAACACCACTGCGCGAGCACCGGGTGTGTCGAGGCCCGGACGTCGCAATTCCCATAGAGGTGCGTGTACTCGACCAGAGCTTCGTAATGGAGGTTCCAATCCTTGTAGTTGTTGTAGGATGTCGTTTGCTGTAGCTTCCTTGGAGAGGACCGTCGCTCTACCTCCCTCAGCGGACCCCCCGTCTCCACTGGACGCGACACCTGTGGCTGCGACGGGAGCAGCCCTGGGGCCATGGCTGCCCGCGACGCCTGGAGCCGCATGTTGCGCAATTCCGGATTGGGTTGGGGCGCCGTCGTGACCTTTGTTTGTATCAGTAGCATCTCCAGCCGGATCAGATTCTGCATCCCAAAGAACCTCGATTTGTTGATCAGTTCCACCGCCTCCTTCGCCGTCTTGGGCGTGGCGTGCCCAATTTTGTCGGATCTCAGCGAGGCGACGCAACAGCCCTGCCGAAACTCCGGCGGTATCTGAGTGATAACGGGAGACGAAGGAAGCACCTGCTTCAGCTCTGGCATTCCAATAAACTCCTTGCTGTCCTCCATCACCAGCCCCAATTTCGTCCCAATTCCCGGGGGCAGTCCTAGCATCACCACGCGGCAATGGAACCCCGTCGGATTCGCCGGGGCCCTCGACTGCGTCGCCTGCATCAAGCATTCCCGGCTCTTCTCCATCATATTCAGAGGGTCCATGCCCTGCATCTGCGATATCATTTCCGGATCGAGTTGGGGGAGGTGCAATCCGCGCATTGTCATGAGCACCGGATTCATGCCCATGGCCTGCATCCCCATCGTTTGGAGGGTCAGGGCCTGCATTTGCTCCGCGGACATTTGCTCTGTGGGGGGTTGCGCTGATTTCTGCTTCTTCGATTTGGCCGGCAACTTCAATTGCCCGTCGCCATCAGCCCTCTTCCCCCCAGAATCAGATATGTCCTCATCAGATTTGGCACCCCATTTCCTCTTTTTTCTCGCGCCCTTCTCTCCCCCATCACCACCCTCGGACTTGTCGCCCTTCTTCCCGTCCAGCCACCGATCGATGAGTTTATCCTTGTCCTCCCCCGGATTTTTCGCGGGGTCGAGCGGATCGCAGGACCCGAGGCTCTCGAGGTCGACGTCCATTTCCTCGGGCAGGGGCGAGTCCTTTCCGGATGTTGCGCCCTTCCCCGCAGCAGCTGCTCCCTTGGCGGACTTCTTGTTGACGTTCACGAGCTTGGGCATGATGGAAAATTGATGTGCACAAGATATTGTATTATCGTAGGCCGTTCCGCCCGCGTAGGCCTATGATATACTCGGGTGGAGAGCACCACGGCGAGCCGCCTGACAACGGGGACGGCGTCGGCAGCGGTGCGTGGGGGTGCGGTGGGGGTGGGTGGGGCGAGGTCGTCGCCGCGGCGGGGAAGAGTTGCAAAAAAAGTTTGAGAGGGGCTCTCAACGTCCCATCTGTCCAAGATCCCGATTGCTGCCTCTCCATTCAGACTTGGGTAACGAAGCCGACCTGGAGCCGATTCCGTTGAGTGAGAAAGCGTAAAAATTGAATTGGTTGGTCTATGTGTTCTATGTGTACACCTAATAATTCCTCCATAGGATAGCCGGCCGGCGCGGAGGGTCGTAAACGACTTTCTTGCGCCAACTCCGTGAGAGTGCACAAAAAGCAAGGCGCAAAAAAGTCGGCAAAAAAGCAAGGCCACAAAAGCAGGCCAAATCGAGACGACGCGGACGCGGACGAAGAGGAGGACGACAATGATGGGGGCCGTGTGGATCGATTGATTGTCTATCGAGACGTCGATCGGCAGCTAAATATCACGGCTTTAGAGGGGCAGTGCGGCTCGCGACAGGCGGGAGTGCCCATTCTTTTGGCCTGCGTGTCACGCCAAGAACGGGCTGATTCGCGGCTGTCGACCAAATCGGTTGGTCGACACGGAGCGGAGCTGTTGGTCGAAAAGCCAGCAGACCGAAGAGCGTCGATCTGCTGGCCATTTCCACGGCGGTCTCTGCCCTCCTTGGATTGGACACGTCTCGTGAGCATCGTTGGCCCTCGCTCGACGCGGCTGATTTTTGACAGCGTGGACCGGCACTGCGACCGAGCTCGAGGAGGCCACAACCTCCCAACAATTTCACTAGAACCATGGGGGACGCCATCTCCAGCCTCCTCTTCCAGCCCCCGCCCCCCACGCGGCTCAAGGAGTCCAAGGTCGTCTGGCTGACCAACTCCTACGGGAAGCGCATCCCCTCCTTCTTCATCGAGTGCGCCAAGGACGGCCGGGGGGCGGGGGCCCGCGCCCCCCTCCCGGGGGAGCGCGGCGACCCCCACGACGAGTACGGGGAGGGCGACGACGGCGGCGGGGGATATTACGGGGGCTACGGCCGCCAGCAGTCCGCCCCGGCGACGCCGCAAATACGGACGCCCAAGGAGCTGGAAATGAGCGTGGCCATGGTCGCGCGGGGGGGAGGGCTGGGACGGGGGGCCCCGACCATCCTGTACAGCCACGCCAACGCGGAGGATTTGGGGAACATTTACCCGTGGTGCAAGTTCCTGAGCAAGATGCTGGGGGCGAACGTCTTCGCGTACGATTACACGGGCTACGGGCTGGCGACGGACCAGGGTGAGTCCAGAGCAATTGTTGGGGATGATGTCTGTTGTATTTCATGGGTGGGGGAGTGGGAGAGGGAACCGTTGCTCCTCCTCTTTTCCCATCTTGGGGGGAGGGGGAGATAGGACATGCTTTTAGGGGGAGACTGGGCTTGAGGTTTGCCACTACTTCGTGTTGATGATGAGGCTCACCAATCTTCTCCCTCTCTCCTCAAATTCACAGGCGACCCATCAGAAGACTACTGCTTCGCTGACATATCAGCGGCCTACTCCTACCTCACTTCCGTCCTCCAAATACCCCCGTCGTCCATCATTTTGTACGGCCGCAGTCTGGGGAGCGGCCCCTCGTGCTACCTCGCCGCCCGGACGGCCGACGAGGGCGACCCGGTGGGGGGCCTCATCCTCCACGCCCCCTTCCTGTCCGTCTACCGCATCGTCCTCGAGAGCGGGTGCACCCTCCCCGGCGACCGGTTTCCCAACGTCGACTTCGCGCCCGGCATACGAAGTCCCGTGCTCTTCATCCACGGCACCAAGGACTCGATCGTCCCGTTCAACCACTCCGAGCGCCTGCTCGACACGGTCCACGAGCAATACCGGGCCGAGCCCGTCTTCATCAAGGGGATGGGGCACAACAACGTCCACGCCAGCGTGCGGCCCCTCTTCATTGATCGTTTACGGAAATATTTGGATCGGCACGTCGTGCCGAACATCCGGGAGGGATCGTCGTCGAGAGTGGACAAGTACGGCTCGTCGACGAAGAAGCTGGCGCGGTTGGTCGTCAGATAGCCGCGGCGATTCGATGTCATAGATGGGGAATTGTATAGGGGGAGGGGGGAGATAGAGCTATCCCTCCATCGCCCCGATGGTGACCTTCATACCAAGAGAGGCGCGTCGATCGATTCGCTGCGGCCTCGCCTTCATAGTTAGCAACCCAAGAGTGCACTGGACTATTCTTCCTACGTCCTTTGCACGAAGCAAGAGGCAGCCACCCTCGACCTCCCGCAAGATGAACGAACGGGAGAGACGAGCGTGATAGAGTTATCTTATTCTAGATTTGCCTTTTACTCTCGATGACGACATCAAGCGCATTTCAGATCTAATTTCGACTTCCTTCGTCTCGTGCAACGCGAGGCGAGGCTCAACTTTCATCGTATCGACTCATACAGTTCTATGATACAGCCACATGGACTGCCCACTCATCCAACCTTGAACAGTTCGGCGGAGGGGTTGCAGCAAATGCACTGTGGGTTCTTGACGGAGTCAGCCCGCACTACCTCGATCCTCGCATATCGACCCATGCCCAATTGAAGGGCAGTTTCAAACCCATACAGCTTCTGCCCCTTCCACATGAATACGAGGCTTGCCCTGTCCACTTCGCAATAATCGGTATATTCCTTTATTGTGCCTGCGAGCGGGGCGGTTTCCAGGAGACTGTAGTTGAAGTCTGAGTCGCCGACTCTGACCCTGACATACGTCGGAGTATTTTGCTCCTTTGGAATGGCATCAATGTCGATATCCGTACTCCCCAGGGATCCAATGGCAGCATCACTCTTATTGAGCTCTCTTTCTCCGTAGAAGTATTTGAAGTCGTCGACGTTGACGCCATCCACTTTGGCCCACTGTTCGAGGATCGCCGCCAAAGGCGTTGTTTTGTCTCGCAAGTAGCTACAGATCTCGCCGTCGAAGATGTCCAGCCTGTCGATTGACACGAACAGGCATTCCAAACTCGTTCGTCGACGCTTCCGCATCGTGCCTTTATCGCCTCGACAGTAGCCTGCACTCGTGCTGCTTCTTCACCTGCCTCGTCATCGTCAATGTCGCTGTCATCAACGAACTGGACAGCCCGTCCGCAGAGAAGCTTCATATCACTAGCGTAAGCCGGCAACTGACTGTGAGCTTTCCACATAATTTCCACGAGTATGCATGGGCTGAGTTTGTTCGCGTCCCAGTCATTGCGCTCGTTCTTCGCCGCTATAAACTGCCGATAGGCTTTCACGACGGCAGTCGTCTGAAAGAGTTCTTCGGGCGTCTTCCCATCGGCTTCGAAGAATGCTGTTGTGTGAGTATCGTTTAAAAATGCCTTGACAACTCTCGATGCTCCCGTGAGCCATGCATTGTCCGCAGATTCGATACTTTTCAAGGAGTTAATCTGCCACCACGCATCTATCTCCTCATCGCGTTGAGTAGATGTGGCATCCCCGCGCTTGATTCTTTTGGCGACAGGCATTGAGCTGGCCATACCCCCAATGACGCAAGCGCGACAATGGCGCGGGATAAGCTTAGCAGCGGCCAATGACGGCGCTTTGCAAATTAATGAAGGCGGCGGTGACAGCGGTGCTGGGCAGGCGGCTCGTAGAGGCGCCGCTACGTGCAGGTCAAGTGGCTTCTCCTGAGTGCTGGCTGTTGTGGGTCCGAGTGGAGGGCCTGAGCTCGCTCGCCTCCCGCCGCGTGGCGTGGAGGTACGTAGTACGGCGTATCTCGCGGAGATACAATTTGCGACGCGGCGGGATTTCGAATTTGAAATTCGAGCCTCGAACGAGACTCTGCTTTGGCTTGGCAGAGCTGCATTGGTCTTCGGCTCCTTCGAGGCGGCGATCGACGAGGCACCAGCCCATCTCTCAGCTTTTTCAACCATGCCCGAGTACACGAACATCGGCACCAAGGAGTCAGCCCTGCTGCCCGTGGGAGTGTCTCCCGAGACGTGGGCCCAGTTCCTTGATTCTGATTTCCACTCGAAGGACCTCGACGGAATCGACACGAGCGACACCATCAAGGCCATGCTGGGCTCCACGAAGGAGTCCATTCTCGACTTTTCGACGGCCAACCCCGAGTTGGCCATCCTTTCCGTGGCTTCGGGTAACAAGGACGAGCTCATGCTCGTCCACAACCTCGCACGGATCGCAAAAGGAGGGAACTTTGAGGAGATCCTCACCTGCCTGGCTGGCACGGGAGCCGCTTCCAACATCTTGGTGACGGACCCGAAGCGCCTACTCGCCTGCAAGCACGAGGTCTCGTACCCGCCGGCGGAATTCTTGGTCAAGAGCTTCGCCGCCGATGGCTTCACGGACGACGGCGAATTCAAGCCGATCATCCCCGCCGACGTCTACACCAAAGGCTCGATCGCCTCGAGCGTCTTCCTCCCCCCGCGGGTGACGACGAAGCTCATCAGCGACGGCCTCGATCTTAGCCCGTTGAACGTGCTCAAGACCGTGCTCCAACTCTGCAAGAACGAGCTGCCCACCGCCCTCGACGGCCTAGAGGACGACGAGGACGATACCGAGCAGAAGATGCCGCTCGGCGCGCTCGCCGAGCACCTCTTCGCTTGGGCGAACGTGCTTCCCTTCGTGAGGGGAGTTCCCTGCGCCTTCGGCTTCTCGATGGACCCCGCGGTCCTCGCGAAGCAGGAGGAATTGCAGCGCAAGCTCGCCCCTCCAAGCTCTGAGAGGCTGCCGCCTCCCAAACCGACGAAGTCCAACAGCCCGCCAGAGGACGCGCCTACCGAGCCCAAGTCGGCCGGCAAGAAGGCGCCGGCGGAGGACAAGTCGCCCAACAAGAAGGCACCGGCGGAGGACGAGTCGCCCGTCCCGCCCAAATCAGGCAAGCACGAGCGGCCCCCGACGCCAACGTCTGGGAAGAAGCAGACCGCCTTCGACGCCCTCGACATTCGCTCCAAGCGACCGAAGGGCGTCCCACCATCGTTTGCCAACGGCCCGTCGGGCCCGAACTTCAACTTCTCGACCCTCCCGGCCGACCAGGACGCCGCCAGGTCGCTGCTGCAGATGCAAAGCGACTTGTTCGGCCGCCTCGGCAACAGCATTTTGCAGCTGACGAACGTCCAGCAGCAAGCATACAAGGCCCAGGAGGAGGCGATCGACCGCAAGGAGTCGGGCCGACAGAAGGTCCACTTCACCACGCAGAACTTCCTTCGGCGCGCGGGCACCACCGACGGGGAGACCGCTGCCAGGTCGCTCACGGCCACGGCGATGGAGATTCTCGGCTGCTCCAAGAAGGACAGCGTGTTGAACATCTTGCAACTCGCAATGGCCGCCCGCGGCTCCCGCGCCGAGTTTGCCCCCAAAATGCTGGAGGCCATGTCCTCCGGCAGCCTGTGCGCGTCGACGCCGTTCGAGCCGAGCAACTTCAGCATCTACTGCTGCCCGCCCTCGTTTCACGGCACGCGCCTCGAGGAGGTGAACGTGCTCGCGATCCTCCAAAAGGTGAGCAGCGGCGCCGAGCTATCCTCCAAAGAGCGCGACGCCTTGGAGAAGAGCACGTACGTCGTCGCCATGTCGGTCACGATGCTCGTCAAGCTCCTGCGGAACTTCAAGAACTGCTCGGCCATCTACATCGGCCCCAACGCCCTCTTGACGGATTTCGTGGCCGAGTGGAGCGACTTCGTGAACACGAACGAGGACTTCCTCTCGGACGTCATCCGCCGCTCCGACCCGATGCTGGCGGCGAAGATTCAGTTCTTCGTGGCCAACACCACCAACTCCTACCTCTCCGAGGCCAGGTACGACGTCCCATCACAACAGCTTCTCGTTTCCGGGGGCTTGATGCGCGGCATCCTCCAGCTCAACTACATTCTGGTCATCCCACCTTCCGTGGAGGCGTTGCTCAAGCCGTCGGACGACGCCACGCCCTCTCGGCCCGATCCCAACTCCGACCGTCAGCGCGGCGGAGGAGGCGGAGGGCGAGGAGGCGTGGTCGAGCACGAAGGCCAAGACCCGCAGCTCAAGTGCACCAAGGCCTACTTCGACGCGGTCATCAAGCCTTACACGATCCACGAGAGGCTCGTCTCCGTGTCCAAGTTCAGCCGCAACTGCGAGGAGTGCCTCAACTTTGACTTCAAGGGCATCTGCAACGGCAAATGCCCACGCAAGGCCGCCCACGTCCCCGCCAAAGGCGAGCGCAAGAAGCGCCTCGTCAAGGTGAAGGAGGACTGCCTCGCTCTCTACAAGAGCAACGGCGGTCAGGATTTTTAAGAGAGGAGGTCGAGACCTCGGAGTCTTCTCTTCCTCCTCTTTCATCCAACCCGACTTCCACCCTGCTCGCCCTTCCGGCCCGCCAGGTGGAGGTCTTGACGGCCACGGACTTCCCCAGCTTCACCGACGCCTCGGCGTCGATGGAATTGGAGCAGCCCAAGGCCGCCACCCGCCCCGCGGAGGACCTTTCCAAGCTCGATCTCATCGAACGTGAGAAGCGCGGTATCCTCCTCGACAAGAAAGCGAAGAAGAAGAAGGTATCCTGGGACGAGGAGCATCGATTAAAGCGCCCCGCGGGCTCCCGCCCGAAGGACGTGGAGATCGACCCCGACCCAGACCCCTCCGAATCAGGTAAGTTGCCCCCGGCGACGCTATCGAGCGGCGACGTTCATCTTCCCGACGAAGATACCGCTCCCAAAGATACCGACGGCTCGCCGTCGCTATCCGTCCCTCCGATCGTCCCTCACGGGCACGACTCGCGAGGCCCGACCGTTTCCAACGACACGAGCAAGCCCATCGGCGGCTTTGCAAAAGGTACGTCCCGTCCCCGACAGCAGAGCAAACTGCTCACCAAACCGCAGAGAGCGTCTCCACTGCGCATCAAACCTACACTTGGTCGAGAATCGTCTCCCAAAAGCAGACAGCAACTGCTCATCAAATCAGCAGACGATCCACTGCTCATCAAATCCGCAGAAAGCAACACTGCGCATCAAAACTGCCAGAAGCCCCCTGGCCATCAAACACAGGCGGCAGAGAGACACCACTGCTCATCAAAGCTCGCAGATGCCAACTGCCGCAACAAATACGGCTGCAGACAGGCAACTGCACATCAAAGCTCGCAGAAGTAGAACTGCCGCAGCAAATACTCACATCTTACGTGCGGCTCCGCCCACCACCAACAATCGTGCGGCCCCGCCCACCACCATTGCTAATCGACCGTGCGGCCACGCCCACTTTCTCACAGGCGACTGGGGCGGTTTCTACGAGACCGTCGAGCTCGTGGCACTCTCGGAAGTGCCAGCTCCATCGGCCAGCTCGTTCAAGTTCGAGTTCTCCCAGGAGGCGGCCGAGTACAACTCCAACCTCCTGGCCGACGTCGGCTACGACCTGGGCAAGTTCATCGAGCAGCACCCGGGCTCAACCATCAGCTACGGCTCCGAGCTGCGACCTATCGGCCACCTGGAGCCGCTCCTGCGCCACCATCACACGTTCGACGCGTTCAAGTCCAACCTTTTGCACGGCATCGAATACTCGATCGAGGACATCGACGAGCCAACCCGCAAGCAGGTCTTGGAGGAGACGATCGAGCGCGGCAACCACAAGTCCGCCCTGCTCGAAGAATCACGCCCTCACGTCACCAAAGCGATGGTGACGGACGTGGAGCTCGGCTACGGGCTGCCCATCACCCTCGATTGCATCCGCAAGCTCGAGGGCGCCGAAGTCTACCCCGTCGGCTGCCAACACCAGATGACGATCGACGAGGAGGGCCGCCCGATCCCAAAGAAGAGGATGACCCACGACCTCTCGTACAACAGAGATCGTGGGCTGTCCATCAACCAACGATTGCGGGACGACGGCAGCCCAGAAATGGAGTTTGGATTCGCATTCTTGCGCTTCCTCCATCTCATCTACTTTATTCGGCTACTGCACCCAAACGAGCCCATCTTGTGCAACAAATTCGACATCGAGAAGGCGTACCGTCGCCTCCACACGAGGGCAAGCATCGCGGCCAAGTGCATCGCCGTTTGGTTCCTCGACAAGATGTGGCAGGGCAGCTACCAGACGTCCGACGACTCGATCGGCATCTTGCTGATGCGCCTCCCATTCGGCGCAAGCGAGGCGCCCAAGGAATTCTGCATCACGTCGGAGACGGCCTTCGACCTCTCCAACGACCTCTTGCACTGCGAGCAGTGGGATCCGGCGCAACTGCCGTCGCCCTACAACTCGCACTTGCCGCAGCCCGAGCTGCTGGACGCCTCCGTCCCCTTCGGCCACGCCGAGGAGACGGACCTGCCCGTCCCAGCCGACTGCCGAGGAGGAGCCGACGGCTACATCGACGACGGAGCGACCGCCGTCCTAGCATCCAAATCGAACTGGAAGATGGTACGGCGAGCGAGGGAGGCCGTGGGCATGGCCTTCTTCCTCATCTTCCGCCCACTGGCCGGCGCGTTTGAGCCGATCACGCGGCCGGATCCGACGTCCATCCGCAAGATGCAGGCCGAGGACGGCCTGCGCGAGCTGTGCATCTTCCTCGGCTGGCAGATCGACACCCGCCGCTTCACCGTCGCCCTCCCGATCGACAAGTGGACGGCCTGGTCGGCCCAAATCAGTCAGATTCTGGCCGATCGGAAGCGTGTGAGCTACCGTGACCTGGCCCAGCTCATCGGCCGTCTCAACCACGTCTGCTTCGTGATCCCCGACGCCCGCCATTTCATGAGCAACCTCCGCGCGATGGAGGCGATCGCTCGGCGGAAGGGCTGGGTCAACCTCTCGGGCCGCACGAGAGACGACCTCGAGCTGTGGCTCGAGTTCCTGGCGTCGGCCAAGGACGGCATCAGCATCAATCGCATCGTCTTCCGCAAGCCGACCCTCGCCAGCTATTCCGACGCGAGCGAGTTTGGCATCGGCGGCTACTCGCCTCACACGGGCATCGCCTGGAGGTACAAGTTCTCCGAGGCCGAGCAGCGAGCGTTCTCGCTCAACCTCAAGGAGTACATCGGCGCCGCCATTGACTCGGCCGTGCAGGCCGAACACGATCCGAGCGACTGCCCCTGCCCGTGCTACCTCAACATGAGCGACAGCACGAGCACCGTCGGCTGGCTGCGCAAGTCCAACCACGAGCCCGACGAAGCCCCCATCCACAACGCGGTGGCGCGCTTCCACGCCCGCAACATCATGAAGCGGAACGCCTGCAACTACTCGCAGCATCTCTCGGGCAAGATGAACGTCGTCACCGACAGCAACTCGCGAGATTTCCATCTCTCCGACGCCCAAATCGCTGCCATGCTCACTTCTGTTCACCCCTCCCTCTCTCCCGACCAAATCAAGTTCGTACAGCTTTCGGAGACGCATACTTCATGGATTGCCTCGCTGGCGCGGAAGTGGCCCGGCAGCAGGGAGTTGTGCAGTCAACACACGATAAGCGAGATCGCAGCTGGGATCTCTGGCTGGAATTCCTCGAGCGCATCAAGCTCTTCGACGACCCCTATTTGGAAGGACTCACGGCATCCGAAGTCCTTCGCGTCTGCTGTGCTTTCATGCATGCAGTGCGACGCGGCGACCTTCGGTCCCGAGGCCGAGGACTCCCAGTCCAAGGGAGCACCGCACGCACGGCCATCGATAATGTGGCAGCGGCCTTTGTGGAGGACGGTCGGCGGAGCCCCATCCTCGACAGCCGAGGCAAAACCCACCTCTTCATAGAGAGGCAAACAAAGGGGTACAAGAAATTGGACCCCGCGACGAAGCACCAGAAGGCATTGCCTCCTGCAGTCTTCCGTCACATCTTACGAATGGCTTCCACGCCCCGCGCGGTGGCCCAGGCCCACCTCGTGTGCGCCGCATTCTTCTTCGCGCTACGGAGCTGCGAGTACTTGCACGTCGGCTCTTCCGAGCGCAAGACTCGTCCGCTCCGACCGTGCGACGTGGTATTCCGCGTCGGCAATCGCGTGATACCACACGACATGCTCGATTCCGACGAGCCCGACAGTGTCTCCATCGACTTTGGACTGCAAAAGTCCGAGTTGAAGGACGAGACGGTGACCTCCGACGCCAACGGCGACGACGAGCTCAACCCAATCATCCATTGGAAGCACACCATCCAGCGCCTCCGCTCCTACCCAGGCTACAGCGACGAGTGGACGCTCTTCCGATACTACGACGCCGACATCAGCAAGTGGGGCTACATCACCTCGAAAGAGATGATTTCGGTCCTGCGCGGAGCCGTCGACTTCTTCGGCCCCGACGTGCTCGGTTTCACGAGCGACGACGTGGGCACCCACTCCGTCCGAGCCTCTGCAGCGATGGCAATGTACCTGGCCGAGCCCCAGGTGCCCATCTACAGCATCATGCTGACGTGCCGCTGGAACTCCGACGCATTCTTGAGCTACCTCGAGAAGCAAATCAAGGAGTTCTCTCGGGGCATCAGCACCCGCATGCTGGACAACGAGATATTTTACAACGTGCCGACCGCTCGTCGAGAGCGATCGGCCGAGGATGCGTCCACCGCCGCTGGACGGAGCCACCACCGCCGAGCCCACTTGAAGCTAGTTTTTGGCCGACAAGGGTCTCTGCGGCAGCAGCTCCGTCCACGGAACTGACGCCTTCCGCATCATTAGTGGGTTTCTTCGACCCTATTCGGCCGGGCCTTCACTTTGGCTCGGCTCTGGTGAGGGGTCGTCCTGGGCAAAAGCTTCTACTTCTAGTGCGAAGTTTTGAGCCCAACCCCTTGGAGTATTGTGACATATCATATGTCTCACTACTCGAGATGGCTGGCCCAGGCCCGCTCAAGGACTGTTTGTGTCGCTATGCGTCATTGTGGGTCCGAGTGGAGGGCCTGAGCTCGCTCGCCTCCCGCCGCGTGGCGTGGAGGTACGTAGTACGGCGTATCTCGCGGAGATACAATTTGCGACGCGGCGGGATTTCGAATTTGAAATTCGAGCCTCGAACGAGACTCTGCTTTGGCTTGGCAGAGCTGCATTGGTCTTCGGCTCCTTCGAGGCGGCGATCGACGAGGCACCAGCCCATCTCTCAGCTTTTTCAACACCCCTTCCCCACCCTTTCATCCTTTCATACACTTGCAAGAGCAAGAGCATCAGTTACAACAGCATCCAGACGAGTACAAATTTGACATCGACGGATACTTTATAGATTAATTTGGCGCCCAGGACGACACATCCTCCTCACCAGGGTTTCTTCGACCCTATTCGGCCGGGCCTTCACTTTGGCTCGGCTCTGGTGAGGGGTCGTCCTGGGCAAAAGCTTCTACTTCTAGTGCGAAGTTTTGAGCCCAACCCCTTGGAGTATTGTGACATATCATATGTCTCACTACTCGAGATGGCTGGCCCAGGCCCGCTCAAGGACTGTTTGTGTCGCTATGCGTCAAGGACTGAGGAGCGACCAGCGGGGGCTCCCCCTGTGCGCGGCTCGACTGCGAAAAAATGACAGCAGAGAAGTGAAGTCAGAGATTTCTCGCGTACGTAACGTACAAAGGTAAAGGAGCCACCTCACCTGATTCGCCACGCCCGAAGAGAGTTGTCCCTGTTTGCACTCCCCCCAGCCACAGCATTATCCAGCTGATCATTCCCCGGAGAAGGCCCTCGTCGGCGTCATCTTAAGGATGGTCAAGAACTCGTTCCTCGCCCTTCGTCGGAACCACGGCACCACCTTTATCCCGTACCTCTCCTCCATCTGCTTTGCAATTTGCTCGGGATAATTGTCGTCCACCGTCACCACGTACGACACGCCGCGGGGATGCGCCAACAGCCGCGCGATTTGGGGCAGCGCCCGGTCCAGCACGACCCGCCCGTCTTTGCCCCCAGCCCAGCTGGCCTCGATGCCGGAGGATCCCACCTCCTCGTCCGGAGTGGGGACGTAGGGCGGGTTAAAGATGAGTACATCCACCTTGCCCTCTAATTGATCGAGGAGGTCGGAGGCCAGATCGCATTGATGTGCCCGAAAATCGGATGCCGGTATCCCATTCTCTTCCGCGGTAGATTGCGCTATTCTAATGGCGTCGGCGTTGATATCCGTCACGTAGTGTATTGCGGTTCTTTCGTCGCCGTCCTCGTTTGCAATGTTCGATTGTCCGCCTCCGTCTTGTCGAGTGCTCTCTCGTAGGCGCATTGCAAGATACACCGTCGGGGTGCCGGTCCCGCACCCAATCTCCAACGTGGTCTTGACATCCGATCGCTTCATCCCTCCCTCTTCCCCATTGCATTTATCCTCAATTGCATCGACATCCGCCCCAATGGCATCGATCAGCAAGTACGTGTCGTCGCTCGGCTCGTACACGACGTCGTAATCTCGCATCCGCAGGTGCTTGAGGCTCGGCATCGCCGCCGACCGGCAGTCCTTCGCGCGCCGCTCGGCCGCGGCGTTGAGCTGGGCGTAGGCGGCGGTGGAGGGGTCCTGGTCGGGGGTGCGGAGGGGGTGGTGCTCCGCCATTGCGTCGCGGTGATGGCGTGATGTGATGGGTGGGAGAGGGCGGGGTGAGTGGAGTATTGTAGTGAGGTTTTGGACGGCTCTGAAGCGAGAACAGATCATCCCCACACAACTACTTCTTTGAGGCAGCGCCGAGCACAACGATGCATCGACGGCCGCTCCACATCATGGCGTTCCTCTCGCTCTCGGCCGCCCGATCGTGCGCGCCTCGCCGCCACCGCACCTGGCCTTTGCGTTTGCCGAACAGCGCCTCGCGGCCCAGAGCCTCGCCGCCACTTCGACGGTGCATGCATTCACATGCACCGTCCCGGGCCGCTTTCCAGTGCCATCGATACTTTTCAGCCAGCGCAGCCACGGGCTCTCATATGGCAACGCAGATCGGTGCATCTCCTCGTGCAACATCTGATCTGATAACCAAACCTGATCCTGGTCGAATATCGCCCGAAGAGGAGTGCACCTTGTGCTTTGCGGGCAGATCTCGGGGCAGTACCGGAGCAGCCGGTGTGGGCATGACTCTTTCGGACAGCAATGGATCGGAGGTATGGTGGGGATATCAGCAGTACGAGGGGGCTACTATGAACGAGGTGGAATACATCAGTTTGATCACTGGTCTCCGGTCTGCTCTGTCTCTGGGAGTGCAGCGAATTGCAGCTGAGGGAGACAATGAGCTACTCTACCGTCAAATGACGGGGGTGTATCAGGTGAAGAAACTGTCGTTGAAGAAATTTTATGGAGAGGCAACGGCGCTGAGCAAAGACTTTGCATCGTTCCAAATGAGGCACGTGGACAAAACCCGGAACGAAAGGGCCATTCAGCTGGCGCGAAATGCGATGGAGGGGAAGAGCGAATCTGCCCCAGAGTTCTTCCCGGAAGAGAAAGATACAACGCCATCTCAAGAGGGAGATGACGGCGACTGGGCCAGCTTTGATCCGCCCGCACCCTTGGTGGACACGCCCCCGGCAGTTCCGTCCACGATCTCTCCCGACAAGACGTACGTTCTGCGCTTCGACGGCGGATCGCGGGGTAACCCCGGGAGGGCCGGGGCCGGCATGGTCCTCTACGACGGCGATGACGGCGCCGAGGTGTGGTCCGGCTCGCAGTATCTCGGAGAGGAAAACACCAACAACGAAGCGGAATACATGGGGCTGATCACCGGCCTGCAGTGCGCGCGATCGTTGGGGGTGGAGCACGTGGTCGTCCAGGGCGACAGCCAGCTGATATTGCGGCAGGTGGAGGGGACGTATCAGGTCAAGTCTCCCTCGTTGAAGGAGTATTACGACGAGGCAGTGGCTATGCGAAAAGAGTTTGCATCGTTTCAGACAAGTCACATTGAGAGGGCACGAAATGCACGGGCGGATGCGCTGGCCAACGAAGCGATGGACACAAAATCTTCGTCGGGATTTGATGTATCATGATATTTCCTTATGCAGGGTATGACATAAATAGATTTTGCATTGGAAAGCGGTCACTCCTCACCACCGTCGATTGGGATATCTTCGCTCTGGATTGGAACATCACCATTTCCTCTGCGCTTATCCAGAATCTTTTGGATTCTGACGACCCATCTTCGTCTCTTGTCTTCTGGCTCTTCCCATTCCTCTATTTCAAATGCAATCCAGAACAACAGAGTTGCAAACAGGATGTTGGCCGTCACATTGACGATGGCTCGTTGCAATCCCTTTCTCTTCTTTGTTGTGTACAGCCTTCGGTTGTCGGATGCGTGTCTTGCAAATAAAGAGGCTGCCCCACAGAAATTAATTGCAAATGCTCGCAGTAGCAGCGAGTCTTCCCAAGAAGCATCGCTGAGTTTCATGATATTCAAGGAAAGCGCCAGCATCCCAAAGAGTGCATTGCAAATCAAAGTCTCCCACGGAATGGGATGTCGCTTCAGGGACTCTGATATTATCTTTGCCAGCAGATGTCCAATGGAGGCACCGAATATTGCGAATATTGCTGATGTGAGAAGTTGATTTCTCGGCGTTGGAA
>JALLAP010000493.1:0-22344 GCA_036939355.1 Thalassiosira profunda | reverse complement strand
ACCGCCTGGCGGCCAGCAAGAGCACCAGCGCGCGAGTCTCGGCCTGCTCGCTCGGCCCTGTCCTGTGGTCGCACCTCGACTTTCCTCGACAGCTCCAACTCAGAGGGGTCATTACCCGGGCCCTCCACGACGTCGAGGTGATCGTTCGAAAGTCCACCGCCGCGGTGCTCCACGAAATAGCCGAGCTCGTCTTTGACAGGAGAGCGGTGCCGTGGCTGGTGCTGATGTGCGAACGGAGCATGACCGACCCGGAACCGCAGCTGCGGGCCGCGGCGATGACTCTGACCTGGCACCTGGCGGAACACCTGCCAAACGCGTTCTTGGGCGATGCCAGCATGGGCAGCCGCTCCCTCCGCCGGCTGCCGCCGCGCGATTCCCCGACGTTCATGGACGTCTATCTGCTCCAATGCAAACTGCTCCCCGTCGCGAACAACTTGGCCGAAGACAAGATTGCCAGCGTTCGTCTGTCGGTGGCCGCCCAGTGCGATAGGCTGTGCCACGCGATGGGGGAGCACTGGCACAGCGTCATCATCGACCTGCTCCAGGCCTTGCTGTCCGATGGCGACGAGAGGGTGCGCAGCGAGGCGATCCTCTGTGTGCCGCGCCTCGTGGAGTCGGTCATCGTCGGGAGCGCGTCCAAGGACAACATCACGGTCCTCGACTCGCTCCTGCCGCTGGCGCTCAAGATACAAAAGGACGCCAGCCCGCTGGTCCGGTCGTCTCTGGCGAGTGCGACGGGAGAGTTGCTCATTTTCCTAGTGGGCCTTGGAGGCAGCGGCATTAGCGAAAGCACACCGCCATCCAGTCCAAGCAGGAACAACAGTGCTCCCTCTCTGTACGAACGCCACAAGAAGCACGTGGACGACACTCTCATCCCTATTCTGCAGAAGTTACTGCAAGACTCTGACCCCGAGGTGACGACTGCATCGCTGCGGGCGGTGACCAATGCCTCGCGAAGCGGAACGCGAGACACCACGAGCACGCACATACCGTCCTGCCACCATCACAATCTCGACGACGACCTCGTATCCCTGTCGTCTCACCAATCTCACCATTCGCATGCGAGCCACGAACGGACGAGGCCGGTATTCATTCCGGTCCTCAGCGAGCAGCAGGTGATGAAATTGCTCCCCACATTGTCCAACCTGGCCAACAGCGCGCAGTGGAGGGTCCGCCAGAGCGCCGTGGAGATCGTCCCGGCCTTGATGGGGTGCACGAGTCGCAACGAGACGCGGCACGAGGTGTCCAAGCTGTGTCTGCGGTTGATGAACGACAAGGTGGATGCGGTGCGAAAGACCGCCGCGGAGTGCCTCTGCCTGGGCGGGAGCAGCCTCGCGAGGCACGGCGCCGACGACGGAGGCGCATGGATCACCCAAATTTGCATCCCGCACCTCAAGACGTGCAGTCAAAGCGAGGACTCGAAACAGAGGCAGCTGGGCTTGAAGATGATCGAGATCCTCATTACGAATGGATTGTGCCCGTCGGGCAGGGCGGCGGTGGAACAAGAGGCGAGAATGCCGGAATCGTCCTGCGACGACGAAAGCGTCAGCAGCAGGTCCAGCAGCGTCGCCGAGACGCCGCTGCGAACGATCCTCAACATTGCGGCGTCGCATAAGTCCGACTCCGTGGCCAATGTCAGGCTGAACGTGGGGAGGACGTTTGGCGCCGTGATGCCTTTCCTGGATAAGCCGGATGTGGAATTCGCAGTGAGCGCCTTGGAGAGGCAACTGGAGGAGGAGGCGTCAAGAGAAGGAGGTGGCGACCGCGACGTGATCTACTTCGCCCAGCAGGCCATTTCGCTGGAGCCGTTCCGTCGAATGAACTCCATCGCCTCGGCCTAAACCACAAGTAGAGGCGCATAACAGGAGCACCTGCTACCATAGCAAAGTCTAGATTTCTTTCCCCCTACCCTTCTCCCTTCGCCAGCGCACAATACCATACAGTCTCCACTTCTGATTCAAACACCAGACCCCCTAAATCCCTTCACTTCTCTCTCTGGCCCCTAAATGTCCACCTCTTGCTGCTTCTCCTGTTTCTCGCGCATCAATTGGCTAATCTTTTGTGCAGCCTTCCTGTCGTCCACTTCCTCATACAGACCAGTTTCGGCGTTCGGCTGCAGGAAGCGGCTGGGCGGGTTGGCGCTCCNGATCATCACGAGGAAGGGCAGCTTGATGCCGAGCGTCTGCTTCGCTTCCGCGGGGCACACGATGTAGCTCGTCGACACGTTGGTGCCCATGATCTCGAGGACCGAGCTCTGAATGTCTTGGTCGGTGATTCGTTTGATGTGCCCATTTTTGACGGTGGAGTCCCAGATCTGGAGCGGCTTCGAGCCGATCGAGTAGAGGATCGACAGGAAGCCGCTCTGGAACGTGTTGCGAAACAGCCCGTTCATCATTGCTTGGTGATGGTGCGGGTTGGGCTCGGGCTCCTCGGAGGAGAGAGTGAAGAGGCGTCGAGTGACTCGAGACCATCCAGTCGTGGAAACATTTTCATTTTCAAAATTCAAATTCGAATTTGTGAATTTGCAATTGATATTTAGCTCTAACAACCATGTCATCAGATCGATTGAGCCGCTCTTCACAAAAAAGCACCCATCGACGAGTATCGAATTCAAACAAACGACGTTGGCCGCTCTTGGTCGTACTCCACGTCGCTCGCCACACCTCTTTTACAGTGATATTCAAACGATATGAGCGTCGAGCAATGCTGCAACAACCTTTCCAAGGCGGCTTGGGTCTCGGCGTGCCTCTCGCTTCTCGTCGGGCTGTCGCACGTTCGATCGTTCCCAACCTACAATTACGGGTTGGCACTCGTCGCACTGTTTGCGAGCATCCAAACAGATGTCGCTGTTCTTTTGAAAAGTATCACTGCCCTCGCAATCATGGGCACATTGTCGCTGGCGGCGGACATCACATTTTGCGCGCTCTGGGCAAGAGAGGTGAGTGCGCATCCATCGTGTGCTCATGTGTCTTGGTTTCGCAAACGTTGTATCCAATCACCTTCACTTTGACGCCACGAGGGCAGATCATTGACGGCTACAGCGGGATGCTGCGATTTTGCTTGGCCCTCTTTGTTTTGAACATGGCGGCGAAGACAGCAACAATCTACTTTGCAATGACAGTCGCTTTGGCCGTGTCACCGTTGCTCGCCTCGTTGGCCGTCTCGGCGCCAATGCAGGTGCCGGTGCCGTTGCCGTTGCCGTCGCCGCTCGCCTCGTTGGCCGTCGCGGCGCTCTTCTCGCGCATCAATTTACTAATTTTCTCCACAGCCTTCTCGTCGTCCGCCACCTCGTACAGACCAGTTTCGGCGTTCTTTTGCAGGAAGCGGCTGGGCGGGTTGGCACTCTGCAACGCCACAACGACCACCTCGCTGATATCCTTCTTGTCCTCCCGTTTCGCCTGGGTGTACAGGTCGCGGTAAATGGCGACCGTCGCTCGCATGCGCTTGTTTCCCGGGTTGTGGTTGGTCCCTCCGCCACGGCCAAGGAGGACGTCCTCCTCGTTGGGTAGACCCTGCCTCAAAAGAGGAGGAACGACTGAAGGAGGACGCAGCTGTCAGAGTATGGTAAAGATAAAGAGGCACAATGTCCACACAAATGCGAGCATACCGATGTCCGAGGCGGCGACCTTGCGAGCGAAGCCGGCCGCGGAGGGCTGGCTGTTGCTGGGCGAGGGCTTGCGCGCCGTGGCCGTGGCTGCGCTGGCGGCGACGTCGTTTCGGCAGGAGGGGGCGGGTTGCGTCGTCTCGGTATTGGATGCGACGCTCTCATACGGCGGTGGCTTCTTCGGCGACGGCTCCCCGGTCGAGAAGGACGCGGCGTGGCTCTCGAAGGCGAAGGGCCGGGCGGTGGAAGTAGTGGCAGTGGATGGAGCGGCGGTGCTCAAGTAGGGTTCATCTGCACAAATGGTTGCCCAATTGGCGCAGCTCTCTTCAATTGCCTCCTCTTTCCTTGCCCGCTTCGTCTGTTCGGGCTTGCTGTCAAGTTGCGTCGACGCACTGTCGTCCACCTTGCGCTTCCGTCCTTGAGAATTGGGTGCGAGGACCGAGGCCTGCTCAGGCGATTCGATCGACTGCGCCACCTGCGGGGTGATCACCCTCTGCTCGCTCTCGTTCTCGGTTGTATTCTGGCAGTTGTTGCATTTGCAGCTCGAGCTGCAGCACCGCCCTTGCGAGACACAAGGGCAATACAGGTTGAGGCACTTGCTCTTCTTGCACTTGCACTGGTCAGCGGTGCCTCTGGCTTTTGCACAGTTGGCCCGGTACTCTTTCACGGACAGATTGCGGCTGGCAGCATGGTTTGCGACTGTGGTGGCAAGTCTAGAGCTCAGGTACTCAGACACGGTCTGATTGCGGCTGGCAGCACCATTCGCCACGCCCGTAGCACGATTGGCGCTCAGGTACTCATGCACGGACAGATTGCGGCTGGCAGCGCCATTCGCCACGCCCGTAGCACGATTGGCGCTCAGGTACTCATGCACGGACAGATTGCGGCTGGCAGCGCCATTCGCCACGCCGATGGGATTGCCGGCGCGGCCATTTCTGCGGCACCAATCAGAAATAGATAGGCCACCACGTCTCTCGGCACTCTCGTGATTGAGGCGCATGCTCTCAGTTCCTCCACGCTGGCTCGCTTCCCGCTGATAAATGGCCCGGAGGCGATGGATTGCTCCATTTTCCTCAAAGCTCATGAAATACGTGCACTCGGCGTTGGGATCGCCACTGAGGTATCTCGCCACTACCGGTCCGTTTTGGTGCACTTGACTTCCAGGTTGGCCTGCAAACGGGGCATGTACGAGACGCAGGGGTGGGCACCACCTTTGACCGCATTTCTCACCAACGAAAAGAAAAGGCCCGGATGCTCAGCGTGGTACGCATCCAAACGAGTCGTCTTGCCCGGGGCGTCCCCCATGACATGCTCTGCAAATGCGCTCACTGCAGTCTTAGAGCACAGAGCGATTTTGACCCTACCACTGCGAAGCAAAGGCAAGAGGACGATCTCCCTCCACATGCGTCTAACAAAGGCGGCGTCTTCGTCGAACAGCTCGTCTTCCAGGCTTTCCCAAGCTTTGAATGCAACTGGGCAAGCGTCACCTCGAATCGTCCTCCTGAAAAATTTTCGTCCACCAACAGCATTCGCAACGGCCTCCCAGCTGTCTTCAATGTAGGTAACCCCATCAGACCGAAGGGCTGCAGAACTGTGATAGTTGCCGAGACCACGGGCACGCTGCAAGGTTTGGTAGCAGAGTAGCAGTACCGGAATCTGTTCGCCATCGCGGCCAATCGTAAAATCTTCACAATGCAGAAGGTTCCAGAGCGGAGCAACGCCGTCTCTGTTCTTGATGTGATTCACCCTCTCCTGGAATGTATCCTGCCATCGGTGCAGATCCTTGACAAAAGAGTCGTAGTCACCGTATTCCAAGTCGGGCGGAGCGTACCGCTTCATTGCCGATGCGCCACCTTGGATACGCGACTCTCCCTCACGCCAAAGGATGTCGCTGGAGGGGAGCGGAGGGCGAGCGACATTGCTCGCCCTCTGGCCTTGGATACGCGGCTCTCCTTTGCTCATCTTTGGCGCGTTGAATTTGGCCCGGCCCCACGGGGTGTTGCTGGAAACGGCCAGAGGGCGAGTGATGTTGCTGGACGAGGCCGAAGGGCGAGCGATGCTGGGTCGGACGATATTGCTGGATGAGGCCGGTGCAGTTGCTGCGCTGGGCTGGACGATGTTGCTGAAGGAGGCCGATGCCTGCAAAATAGGAGGCACTCGGCACCAAAACATTGCAGAGTAGTCCGATCAGTACACAATCAAGCAGAAGGAGCGAAGCAAACACCATACCCACTCACCAGACTGCGTAAGAAGCGAGAGCTGGCGTTCAAAGAACGGGCCTTCAGGCCCAAGTCCGAAAAAGACAACATTGTACAGCCAACCCTCGTTCTGCTCAAAAAACGGCATCTCGCGCACTTGACCAACGAACAGACGGCTTCCCGATTCCGAGAATTGATCGTAGCCTTCGACCACGACGGTGTCGCCCTCGCCATATATTGCAAGTGGGGGGGTGGACGGCAGGTCGGGAAAGAGCGACTGCTGATGCAGCTGGTAGTTCGTGCACCGGAGCCACATCGCCCACCGGAGCTCGTCACTCAGCACCTTGAGGGGCAAATTGGAATGCTTCTGAGACCACCCGTCAAAGTCGATCATTTGACAGTCGAGACATTCGAACAGAGGATCGTCCGGGGCGAGGTTGGAGGACCAGACAGAGCACGCCGTCAGTCCACATCCCTTCGTCCGGCACTTGACAGCATTACGATGGTTGATATTCTCCGCTGAAAGAACCATCTCGTGGGTATATAACTCATCCTTGCGGCCCCTCGGCCCAGCGCCATTCCCTTTGTCTTCGGCCCCTCGGCATCGTGATCCATCAGCGCTGGGGAGGCGTTGTCGGTCCCCTCATCCCCGGTGACGCCCGAGAACAGTGGGTCATCAAGAGCCGTTCCCTCGCTCCCGTCGCCATCGGTATCGATATCCATGTCCTGCTGCTGCTTCTTGCGCGCCTCCAGCAAGACGAGGAGTTCCGCACGGGCAGCATGCGGCACGTCCTCCGGCGTGGCGTTCGCCAGCCCCACGCCCTCGGGCGTCGCTCGCTCGTTGCTCTCGATCTCCAAGGTCATCAGCGCGATCATCTGTTTGTGCCGCTGCTGGTACTCCTGGACCATAACATCGTAGGCATCCCTCGTCATCCCCCCGGCCTGGGCGGCCACGATGGTGTCCATCGCCTGCCGCGTTGCCAACTCCAAACCATCGGGCGTCGCTCGCGCAGCCACGCCGACTTCCTCTTCCACCTCCCGCGCAGCCGCATTGTCTTCCTCTTCCACCTCCGGCAACAGGTCATCGATCCACGACCAATCACTCTCCTGCGGCGCGAGAGTCGACTGCGCGGCATCCAATCCAACACGAGTCGACGAATCAAAGTCGTTCGCCCCGTGTGGACGCTTCGCTCCCGGCGCCTCGGCATTGCCCGCGGCGCCCTCCACGCCCGCGGCGACACACGCCACACCGCCGCCATCGGCCGCCCCTCCTCGTGGGACGCCCTCGTAGGCGCCATGCGGAGGGGCGGCGTCGTGTGGTTGTGCCGTCAGGCGGGAGGACACGCGTCGATCGCCGAGGTTCGTCGAAAGCAAAGCTCGATTACGAGGACCCGCCGCCGGCGCAGGCGGTCGAGCCGAGCCCTCCATCCTCTCGGCGACTCTCCTTCCGACACCGACGAGAGGTGCGGTCTTAGACGCGGGTACGGGGGAGCGTCGAAGCGCCGTCGCTGGACGAGCTGGATGCGCTGCAGGGGGTCAGCGCTGGGAGGAGTGTTCGGTTGCTTTGCTTTTTTTTTCTCCCAGCGGAAGACAACCTTTTCCATCTCAGATAGCTCTCAACACGTGGGAATCAGTATTTAATTTACGGGCGCACGACCCCCTACTCTTCCCTCCCCCCGCCCCCTCCTCGCGGCAGTCTTGGTGAGAGCAATGCCGCAGCAGCAACCTCGGCAAGGCGGTGTGCCTCTCGCTTCTATCGTTTACGTTAAAGAGCCCGTTCGTCATTGCGAAGGTGATGGTGAGGGTTGGCTCGAGGCCTGGCTCGAGAAGAGAGCGGAGAGTGAATCAACCTCTGTGCAAAGCTCTGGAGTCGCGCGGAAATATTTTTAAATTTCAAAAATCAAATACGAAATTTTGAATTTGCTTGAAGAAATAGTCAGCCGCACGACACGCCGCGATCAGGTCCCAGAGAAACCGCCGGTCCTCACTCGTCACACCTCTTTTACGTGATATTCAAACGATATGAGCGTCGAGCAATGCCGCAGCAACCTCTCCAAGGCGGCGTGGGTCTCAGCGTGCCTTTCGCTTCTAATTGGGCTGTCTCACGTTCGATCGTTTCCAACCTACAACTACGCGTTGGCACTCGTCGCACTGTTCGCAAGCGTCCAAACAGACGCCGACGTTCTCTTGAGAAGCATAATGGCCCTCGCGGTCTTGGGCGCCTTGTCGCTGGCGGCGGACATAACATTTTGCGCGCTCTGGGCGAGGGAGGTGAGTGCGCATCGTCGTACGCTCATGTGTCTTGCGTTTGCAAGGTTGTATCCAATACAATGCCCTCCCCGACCCACGAGGGCAGATCATTGACGCCTACAGCGGGGTGCTGAAGTTTTGCTTGGTGCTCTTCATTGGAAACATGGCGGCGAAGACAACCATTCTTTACTTTGCAACGATGGTTTCTGTTGCCGTGTCACAAGACTCTGACGCCACAGTTGACGAAGGCACTGTCGACAGCGAAAGAGAACCAGCATACACGCTCAGCGCCAAGTCTCTGGACTTTAGCCGCGAAGAAGCGCCGAGCACTCCGGCCCACGGGAGCAGACACATGCTACACTTGGACGACCGACTCGATTTGCCCTCACCTCCCAGGTCGCCTTGCACGCCCGGCGTCAGCGGCCTCGTTTCTCCAGGATACAATCCTCGAGTTCCGTACCAACCGTAGATAATGACGCGTCTAACAAAAGGAGGTGCTAGATGATTTTGCAATGATACTGCTATGTCCGGTGCATTCCAGATCCAGAGGGTGTTGTTTCTGTTCCTCGCTAACCCCGACCCGTCGCTGCTCAACTCTCGTTTGAGCTTCTTCCAAATCACCTCTTGTACTCTGCATCCCCTCGCCTCCCGCTCGTCTCTCTAGCGACCGTATTTGCCCAGGAACATGATGCCCCTGCCCAGAGTTGGATGAGAGAACTTGTCTTCGACCTTCAGGAAAGCGAAACCCTGCAGCAGGTTAAGAACGTCAAATGGGTCCAAGTACTCGTCGATGCCGTTTCTTCCAGTTCGTCCTCCGTCGTAGCCAACCGCCTTCAGGGTCCGCAACGCGAACGAATCCAGATCATTCGCTACCGTGTTGGCAATCTCAAGGAAATGCTCCTTCTTCACATGGGTGGCACAATGCAGCTCCAGCGTCTTGAGGCGGCGACACCCCTGCACGAGACGGACAA
This sequence comes from Thalassiosira profunda, assembly GCA_036939355.1. Classification (NCBI taxonomy): domain Eukaryota; phylum Bacillariophyta; class Thalassiosirophyceae; order Thalassiosirales; family Thalassiosiraceae; genus Thalassiosira; species Thalassiosira profunda. The sequence continues at coordinate 13,321 of JALLAP010000493.1, read as the reverse complement.
TGGCAGCCCCCGTCACCCCGTCGAGATCCGGATTGTAATACATAGACACCGAGAACGCCCGGTACGCAAAATGCACCAGATTGGGGCACGAGGAGATGATCGCATCCATCGTCATCCTACTAGGATAGTGGCGCGTGATCGTATCTCCACTGATCCTCAGATCAAGCAGCTGATCCCCCATCGCCCGAACGGCCGATGCAATTCCTGACGTGGTGACATTCCACATGTCGGTGCGCAGTGACGTCAGATTGGGGAAGTATTCAGTGACCGCAAACAAGTCGGCATCCTTCGCCTTGGTGTTCTTGCTGTAGTATCCTAGATCACAGATCTCCAACTGAGGGCATACCTGACTGATTTGCTTCACGGAGTTCTTCCCCAGCTTCACTTTGTACGGCAGTGCAAGGGCACGCAGATTGGCGAACTGAGGACGGCCGAGCAACTTCAGCAGAGATGTCATGTTCAATGCTTTGTTGAGGTTCAGGCGGCTCATATCAATCCCATCCTCCCAGATTTGGGGCGAACGAGTCGCCGACAGCCAAACTTTGCTGGCCAAAGAAGCATTGACGACCTCGCGGCCATCGAGAAAATGGAGCACGTTCGCGAAACATTCCTCGGGCAGCGTGATCTTGTCCCCGCTGTCCGCGAAGGAGAACCGAATCGGTTGGCGCGCCCCCACCTGATGCGCCTGCCTCGCCAGTTTGTTGGCCCGGGCGTCCAGCTCCGCCATCACCAAAGGGAAGGCCTTTGCCTGCGTCACACATCATATATAATATCCTGCCCATGAGAACAATGACGCAAACAACTATGCCCCAAACGACCATGTAACTCACCAACTTTTTGGCGCTCGAGTGCTGCTTCGTGGCATCGTTGGGGAGGAGGGAGAGCAGGGCGTTGGCCACGTCTTTGGGTTTGGTCGCTTGGTCCCCCAAGTCTAGGTCGGCGAGGAGCTCATTGAGACACCCGCTGCCCCCACCAGTGGATGATTTCTTGCGCTTCGCGGCTGGCTTGGACATCTTGTCAGCGGGGGCACTGCAGGATATTGCGAAGACGTTAGAAAAGTACATTCGGTGAGATGACGCTCGGTTGTACAATGGCATTGGTGCAGATTGGTTGGCGTTGCCCTGCGTCGCCCCACGCACTGCCTTCGGCCGAAGACGATATTACAGCCCCCTCCCCTCCGCCGCCCGCTACCGACAACTCTGTAAGGCAACGCACCTGGGGTCTCTCGGCGCTGGTACGGGGCCGGGGCGGGGTGCTTGGCTGGGTTGGTTAACGGCGGATCTTTTCTGCCGGGTGCCGGGTGCCGTAATTAAATGCGGGGCGCTCCCCAGCCAGCCACGTGGGCCCCACCCCCTTTTCTCTTTGGTCGCGGGCGGCCGCACGCACGCAGGCCACCAGGCCACCAGGCCACCCCGCGTCCAATCACCCACCCATCCCTCCACGCCCATCGTTGCAACTCGCCCTGCACCTTGTTGACAAAGACCGGGGCAGCCATGGCCCGAAGACTTCTTTGCAGAAGCCATCCTACGCTCTGGCGTCGGCCGTCGCGGCTCCTCTTGCCCGCTGTCGCTATAGCTTTTGGCCGATCAGCATCATCGTTTGCTTATGATGTTCTTGTCTCTCGTGCTGGATACCACCGTCGGTGTCGGCTGGCACCGACATCGGGTGCCCCGGCCTCCAACCGGCATCGCCGTTGCTTTCTGTCCCACACATACCAGAGATCATATTTGACACAACTTGCTTCGTCGCCGACGTCGGAATCCTCGACCAGCGGCTCGGCGGCGGTGCGATCGATGAAACCCCTCCCAACAGGCGCTTCTCAGCTCCAACTGTTGAGCTTTTATAGATTCGCTCCGATCCATCAGCCGGAGATCATACGAGACGTACTATTCGAGCGCTTGGAAACCATCGAAGGCTTGCGGGGCACCGTCTACATTGCAGAGGAAGGCATAAATGCACAATTCGCCGTCCCCGTCGGCGGGGATGGCGAGCCACTGGAAGATTTGATGGATGCATTCAAAAACGATACCAGCGGCGGATGCCTCCCCTTCGATGCATTTGACGCTGGCAATTCACCCAACATGGGCAATGTAGTGGATATCGACACGCCCACCTTTGACCGATTGATTGTGCGCACGCGGGATGCAATCTTGAGGGACGGTATGAATCTGGGGGAAGGCGTATCGTTGGACTGGAGCGATACGGGAGAGGAACTTGACCCAGCGGAGTGGGACGAGCAGCTCCGTCAACCAGACATACAACTATTGGACTGCCGCAATTCGTATGAGTCAGACCAGGGCTCGTTCATATCCGCAAAGCCATTGAACACGCAAGCCTTTTCAGACACGTGGTCGGTACTCGACAACGAGGTGGAGTCAAAAGCACTCGATCCATCAAAGCCAGTGCACATATTTTGCACGGGAGGGATACGTTGTGTCAAAGTGGGATCCTATTTGCGGCAAGAGTTGGGTTTTGATGATGTGAGGAGCTTGAGACACGGAATCATCGGCTATCAGAGGTGGAGTGGCGAGGGAGATAAGTGCGCCGGCGAGGATGAAACAGAGAGTGAAGATGCCAATACCAATGCTGCAAGCCTCTGGGAAGGACAGAACTTTTTGTTCGACAAGAGACGCTTTGCGGAAAGCGGGCAAAACGAGACAGAGATCCCAGAGTGAAGGGCCTATTGCAATTCTACCAAACAGGAATGACCGCTCAGCAATTGTTCGTGTACCGCTTGTCCTCCACAGGAACATGAATAGAGGCGGGATCATCTTCGGGGCTTTGAGTGCATGTGTACATGCCTTCGATCATATCGTGCTTGCGTTTCATCGTTGCAATCTCGTCTTCGTCGCGTTCCTTCTTGCAAGATCCAACCATTAGCTCAAGTATCATCGTGAAGCTTTGCACAATTGCAAACCCAAAGATCAATCCGAGTGCCAGAGATGTCGAGATAACTGAACGAGATCGAGTGGCGAGGAGGGAAAGAGTGAGATGTGAACAGAGAGGAACAAAGCATTACACCATCACAATGCTTACCCATCAAGGAAGAGAACACGCTCTCCTGCGACGTTTCTGAGCCCGGCTCCGGAGGAAAGATCGAATGGAACCACAGTCTCGCGATGATTGAGCCAGGACTGTGGATGCAAGGAAAGTGAGCATTTGGTGAGATCTGAGATGCGGAGACCAAAACAGCCAGTAGAGGTTGCTTACACTAGCTGGTACACGGCGGGCATGAGAATCGCCCAGATGTTTACCTCCTGCGGTGATACAGTGACGAGATGCAAAGCAATAAGTGAGAGTGAAGACCCGGGAAGAAGTGAATGTGACGGATTCTTTCTCACCTGCGCCCCAACGATGGCTTCGATGAACAAGTTTTCGTCTTGCTGCGGAAGACTGATGCGATCCCGAGGATGGCCCGGGTCTTCCAGTTCTCTCTTCTGCTCTCTCAGCCTCCTCGCCATATCGAACTTTTTCACATCCGAATTCCGTCCAACCCGGAGACACGAGAAGGCTTTGATGGTGCATCGCATATAATGGTAGACCGCGTTGCTGAGACACGAATGCTCCTCATCCTGTTGAAGAAGCCGTGCGCTGTAAAAGTTTCGGCTGCAACAGCAAAATGCATGTTAGGCTGTGTGCTTCGGGCGAAGTGTTTGCGTGGATCGATCGATCGGACTTGCCATTTGTTCCCAATCCACGACACCGTGCAAGCAGCCAGAACAGCAGCTGCTGCACCAGTCATGTTCGACGCTGGCAGAATGAGAGCAAAGAGAGAATTGAGACGAGGATCGTGCGATCAGAGGGAGGCGCAATTGCACTAGTCAAACTTACCTGCCGTGTCAAGGTTATCAAGAGTATAGTCCTCAGCAATCGCGTCATCGACGGAATATTGAACCTCGTAGGCAACGAGCTGAATTATCAGAGCCGGGATGTATCGATCGATTGGGAGTCGGTACTGGCCGAGGACGGCAATGGAGCACAGGAGGTAGAGTGGAATTCTCCACCACTGACAACATGAGCGAACAAATCAGTTGTTCGCGAGAGTGTGGGAAAAGGCGGGCTGCAAAAGGCAAAGTGCTCTTGACGTACCTGGCCCTTCACGAAATCCTTGTCGCAATATTCCTCTGATTCAAACCAAACCTCACGCGCTCCACCGCCATGGGACATCATCAAACCAATAGCCGCCCCCAGCGAAAGGACGAATGTCTNAAACCTCACGCGCTCCACCGCCATGGGACATCATCAAACCAATAGCCGCCCCCAGCGAAAGGACGAATGTCTTGACTGAGACGCCAACGAACCGAGTCACGCCCGTCTCCAATTCTCCAGCAATAATCTCCAACAAGCCGATCACGAAGGCAGTTCCATAGAAAAACCAGTACAGCGCGCCCATGAAGATGCCCGAGAGGCAGACATGCTTCACATGGTCATACCACAAACCACCGATGACACCCACAGTGACTCCGACGGTGATGTCCGTCAATACCTTTGCTTGCCCACCGGTATAGCTCAGTGCATAGTCGATGAGACCCGAAGCCACCCCGCAAATGGCCGCGACTCCGGCATCGATCCATTTGCCATCGAAGAAAATCACGGCGCACGTCCCGGCCAGGAAAGGATACAACACAAGTCGTCCCGGAAAATCTCTGAGGAACAGACCACTCGATGCCGTGTGAAGGCCCGCCTTCGCCTCGCTTTGGTACAATAATGCCTCGTGGACCGTAATTTGTCTCTCGATGAGGGCCACGGCGATCCGGTAGTAAATCTGTACGCCAGAGGCAAACGCACATCAGATGTGATCCTTATCGCATGAGCCGAAAAATGCACCCACGCCCAATAGACTCACGTCTTGGTACTCCGAATCATAGTCATATGCCACCCGCCGGTGCAGCTCGTACCCACCATCCTCGACGCGGAATTTGATCCGAATCACGCCCAAATCCCAAGTGGTGCGCAGGCCGAACTCCTGTTGGTAACGAGCATTTGAGCATAAGACGTGTACCAACCCAACTCGTAACATCACATCTAACCACTCACGTCCTTGACCTGCTGCAATATTTTGCTGGTCAGCAAGGTCATGTGCCACGCCCTATGAAGCTCGATCGCGGTGCGCATGACGAACATAATGAGGAGGCCGCTGCAAAGTGAGCAGTGAGGCGCGGGTGGAACATGCAAGCGATGTTAGCCACCAGTGACCAAGTAGGTAACGCTTGTCGTGAGCGCAATTTAAGGCAATTGCAAATAACGCACTACTCTTCCCCGAATTTCTCTTCGAGATGGCCGTAGACGCGCCGCATGTCCGGCGGGAGGGTATCGACATCGAAGCGGCGCTCCGACAGCGAAACGTTGCGGTTGATTGGCCTCATTGTTGATGCAAGGCGAGAACGAGCTCCGTTGCCATTGATGGATTCATCTTCTGCTGATCGCGCGTTGCTGGCCCCACATCCTGATCCTCGTGCGTGCCATTCCCGGCGGCGTCGCGGTTGTATCCCATGCTGTGGATGCGCGCTATTGTAGAGCTGCTGGAGCCCCCTGGGAGCGGGGCGGGGGCGCCGGCGGGCGACGCGTCGATCGAGGAGGAAAGGAGAAATGCGAGCAAAGAGCCGTTACCTGAAATCCAATTTCTACGTCGGAATTGGTGTATATTTAGTCCCGTGAAGGGTAAGTCACGGGAGAGGAGGGAGAGAGGAGGAGGCAACAAGATCACCACAGAATTGCCCTGCAGGTCCCCAGGGACCATCCTCTCGCAGGCAAACACAGCTCACAATCAAACCCGTCCCAACATGTGTACTGCCGCCCTGGCCGACACATTCACCTTCCCGTGCCATGGGGAAGGCGAACTTCCCCGGAAAGGCCGGTCGTCGCCAATCTCGGGCCACTGAGACCGCGCGGTACGGTGCACCATGCGCATTGCGGTGGGAGAGACCCATGCCCGCTTACAACGCCCGTCATAGGTCAAGGGGGATCCTGGGGCATCCACAACAGCCCTCCATCACGCGTCAACCCTCCCCGTTCCATCGCCACACACCAAAAACCCTCGCTCGGAAGTGGCAAATTACGTACGTAAAGCAACGTGTCTGCGAGTGGGCCACCCAGGAAAAAAACTCCTCTACGGTGCACCATGCGGTCGGAGGTCGGAGAGACCCACGCCCGCTCACAACGCCCGCCATAGGTCAAGTGGGATCCTGGGGCATCCACGACAACCCTCCATCACGCGTCAATCCTCCCCGTTCCATCGCCACACACCAAGAACCCTCGCTCGGAAGTGGCAAATTTGGCGGAAAACGGGCCAAAATCGGGCGCCTGGGAGTGGACGACACGGGCCGAGTCAAAAGGGGCCACCAAGCGCAAACCGTAGACACAGACCGCTGCCCATACCTTCCCATTCCCTCCAATGGGTCCATGCATGAAGTGGAGGGGCGTCGCGGCGCTCTTTCTAGCCAGGAAGGGCGTTTGGTGGGTCCCTCGTGCAGCTTCACCGTTTTCCCTGCTTACCTCCCGACCTCCCTCCGCCCCTCGAAGCGCAAGAGTAGCAAGAGATCCGACACCAAAGATCCGCTGGGCACCCGGCCACTCTCTCCCCACACTTTTCCGTGTCTACACCCCCTCTACAACGCCATGGCGTCCGCCGCAGCCGCTGGGGAGCCGTCGGGTGCGCTACCCCACAAGAACGACGGCAATGCTCACTTTGCAAAGCGCCACTTCCCATCCGCCCTCGCCTGCTACCGAGAGGGGCTCGGCGTTGTCGGTGGGGACGACGCCCTGCGCGCGGTCTTGCTGTCGAATAGCTCCAGTTGCCACTTCGAGCTCGGGAATTACGGTGAGCGTGGGTATGATCTGCTGAGCAAATTGCATCGGTATTATTGATCTCACGCACTTGATGTGAATATTTTGTAGAAAATGCCGCCGCGGTCGCCAAGAAATGCATCGCGGTCATTGACGCCTCGCCCGACCCATCGACGGCCTTGCTGTGCAAGAATTTGTGGCGGCTCGCCAGGGCCCTCCACTACGGCGACGGGAGCGTGGACGACATCCGCTCCGTCCTCAAGCGCCTCCAAGATTTGCAGGAGGACTCATTCTCGCCCAAGGCGGAAAAGATGTCGGAGCAGCTTGCCTACTACGGCAATGCTGCCAGGGGGAGTCACCGTGCAATTTCGAGAGTTCCCCCGTTAGGGCCTCCTTTCAGGATCCCTATCTGGAATACTACAACTTCGGACATGACATCAGCAGCTCATTGCTCCGCCACGAGAAGGACGAATCACAATCCATCCATCTGAAGGATCTGAATGAGGAGGAGCTGTCATCCCTCGCCTTGCTTTTTGGAGGGGTCGGAGACGCTCGCCATGCTATGGCCACGTTGCTGGATGCGCACCACCAATATGAGGATCTAACCCCTTCGCAGCAGGGGTCGTTTCGGCTCCACTGCACGCTGAATGACATTAGCCCGCAGACGATTGCAAAGGACACACTCGTTTTGGCCTTGACGCACGAAATGGGGCGGTTAGCCCCGGAGTTCAAGATGCTTGCATCTGAGAGGGAGCCGTTTCTTCTGGGAGTCGTGGTCATGTACGCGACGATGGGATATGCCGTGCCTCCCTTCATCCATGAGAAAATGATCGGTTGCATCAAGAGTTGGTTCACCGAGAACACTCGTGAAAATTTCCTGAAAGCATTCCCCTCGTTGCATCTGTCAGCGCAGACATGGGACTCTGTTGTGGCGACAATGTCGGCGTGGGTTGACGCCGATAGGGGCTACTCGCCGAGGCTCGAATCAACGAAGACAGTGCTCTCAAACTACAGTCCTTCCATGGACGACCCCGAGGACGAAGCAATGTCGGGGCTGCAATCGATGGGAGCCAGCAGTGAGTTGATGTCAGGCATGGAGAGCAAGTTAGCCCAGGCAAAGGAGGCGCAAGCAGAGCAGCGTCGCCAAATGGCAGAGATGGTCAAGACAATGGAGCTGCCACAGGAGATGGTCGCTACGGTGAAAGCAAAGCTAGGCGAGGATGCCACCGACGAGAAAATCCGAGAGTTTGTTGCAGAGGCAATTGCATCGTCTCCCGACCATCTTCTGAATGGCGGGGCAGCGGCGGATATGATGGTGTCCCCGATGGACAAGTTGTTCATGCAAATGACACATGCCCTGTATCCTTCGTCGGGCCCTGTCTCCGAACTCGTCGAGGAGGTGGATCAGATGCCATTCCCAGAGAGCGGAGCAAACGAACAAATGGTAGCTGCTGCAATCAAGTCTTACCTGGAAATCATTCACAAGACGTGGCTCGTCAACCCTATCCAGTTCGACCCATCGTACTACGCTTTCGTGGACGGCAACAACGCACAGGATCAAATGAATCCGCTGCGCGAATTCCCACAGGATTTCTTGACGGACGAAGTCCAATCGTTCATGTCTCATCCGCCGCACAATCTCAAAAACACCGACGACATGAATAAGATCCGCCAAAGCAATACGCTCTGCAACAATGTCATTCGCTATTACTGGAATGTGGGGCATGCTATGACTGCTCTTTCGGGCAAGGTTTCTCTTGACATTGATCTAGGAAGCATCCTAGCTCTCAAGGCCAGTGCCAAAGATCGCGGGAGCAGCGGCCTGCCTACGAAGTACCACCGCATTTCGTTGAGCAACGTGCCCGACTACACGGGAATGCTTTCTGTATTCTGCAACATTGCTCCGCTGCTGGCGCCAAAGTCGGAATCTTTGACTCCCAGCTTTCGATCCAACTGTCTTCTGAACACTGGCATTTGGAAGACGTACGATGATTACGTCTTCTCGACATGCTTGCTCAGCTATGAAGAGGCCGAGACTATCTTTCGTCTGAAAGTCACTGACAAGGAACCGAGCGTTTGGGGTGGCTTTACAACTTGGGAGCAGAGCGATGGCGAGACTTCTGGGCTGTCCCACGGAAAGCTACAGCATTGGATCCACAGGCTTTACCTCGCTACCGTTTTGCCTCCCGATCGTGATCCTACTTCCATGATACGTGAGGAGAGGGCTTCAACGGTTGATATCTTCCTGGACATCCTCTCTGCCTGCGTTGATGAGTTTGGCGTCCCAGCGCACGTCGTATTTTCCATCCTGGACGACCTTCTTGCGAAACCGACTCTCATCACGAAAGCCACCCTCTCCAACGACTCGCCTGCTTCCATCACCAGCAGAAACAACGTTGCGAAGAAGAAGTTCAACCTCTCTGCGTTCCATACGGAGTTGGCGAACCGAACTGCGATGTTTATGCAGAGGAAATTGATTGGCGCAAGAGTGTTGTCGACAAAAGCCCTGCCCGTTGGAAGCGCTTCAAAGTACGAACTGAAGATTGGGGGCATCAGTTCTAAGTTTGGGCAAGACTGGCCCTATCGTTACGGAGGGCGTTCTGGCAGCAGCGCATTGGGGTTCATGCTGCAGAAGCAAGGGCAGACGCAGTCGTACTCTATGGCATCGGGAGCCAGCGAGGCGGGTGGAAACCCTATGATGGCGATGATGATGATGATGCAGGGCGGAGGGTCTGGCTCACAGCGGAAGCAATCCAAACTCCGGAAGGCGCTGCTTGATTCTGGCGATGCAGTTGGTCACGTGTTCTCATGCATGCAATGGAACTTGGAAACGCAAACCGCCTCGTTCTGGGTGTGTGACGATCTGTTCGAGCGATTCAAGAGCTTCTCTTTCACTCTCATCCGCACCGATGGCTGGTTTCAACTGCCTCACGACGATGCCGTTCTCGGAGATGCCACCAAAGTCGAATGAGCAGTTCGTTTAGATGCCTGTAAGTAGACAGTCTTTGACAGTAATCAACGAATACCTAGCTCATATGACTGCAACAAAACTCAACCACGCTGCCGCTATCATTGCCGCCAATTGGCTGCCAGTTCTCCGCTGCGCTGCGTTGGGTGGAAGTGCAGTCAGATCGGGTTCGTCGGTTGGCGAATAGGTAGGGCTGGGCGACTTGCTCGGAGCGTCTGTTGGCTGATACGTCATTGGGAGGCGGAAGACTTCCGATATTATCTTCCGAAAGTTGTCGCGTCGAATGACCTGAGAGTCATTGTTGTCGTCATCCCACACCAACCGATCCTCGCAGGAGTCGTCGTGGCAATGGCGAGTAAAAATATTGGTCGCTCCGTTAATGAAAGACGAGTCTTCCATGCCGCTGTCGACGAATCGTTTCATTTGGTCCATGTAGCTCCAGCCGGTGTTCACATCGACGTAAGATGAGACTCTGTCGGACCACTCCAGAAATCCTAGCACCCACCGCAGCTCGTTTGTCCTCGAGTGATTGCAAATGGCGTCCGGCGTCGAGCAAAAGTCTATATCTGGGTACACGAAGACTCCTCGATCAGTGGCTCCCTGGCCAAGAAGCTCGGACATCTTTCCGTACATGCAAGTGCCTCGCGTGAGCAAAACACCACGTCCCCACCAACAGCAGCCTAAGGAAGCCAAAGGTGAGTTGATGCATTCATCAGTGTGTAGATACAGAGCGCCAATGCAACTCACCTTCGATATCTGTACGTCCTACGGTGTTGGCGTACGCCGCTGAAGAAAGCAGAAGAAGCGAGGAGAGCCAAATGAGGTTGCTCGTTAGCAAAGACAAAACAGAAGTACTTCATAACAGTCACTCACTTTGTTTCACCACATTACCGTCGCCAAAATCAAAGTACCCTGGGAAGATTTCCGTAAGCCCGTCATACTCTTTTGGCCTGCAGGTGAAGGGAGGCGCATTCTTCTCTCTATTTCCATCCGCCGCAGTCACATTCATCGTGCGGTCCACGTCACACGTCTCGTTGCCTCGACAGCCCTCATCTTCGTACGATCTTCCGTATTGCTACGCGAGATAGAGAGAGATTGTTGTGAGAATTTGGCAGTCAAGCCGTCGCGCGGCGAGATGATTACTCACTCCGCAAGCATTCGAGAGAGGATACTTCTCGCTCGGCCCATCGAATATGAAATCGGTGTTCCACTCGTCACAGCTATCGAATCGAATGCCCTCCTCCATTGCGTTGCTTAGGAAAGCGGCTAGATTCACAAGTCCGTACTCGATGCCCTTTGGCAGCCTTCCACTCATTCCCTCGCCCACGAAAAATGCCTTGTCGGCCGGCACCTGAAACGTCGCAATGTCCAGACTCCTCAGAAAGTCCGGGAATGTGTACGCCATGCTAGGGCTTCCATTCGACTGAAACACCATCGAATTGAGCTCGTCTTCCCTATCGACCAAGTACGATCTGAAGCTTTGGTATGTTGGCGCTTGAGCGGTCTGATCAACTATCTCTGGAGAAGACACGGGCAATGGAGAGTCCGCCGAGGGCTGGGATGTAGATACGGTGGCAATCTTCGCCGTGGGAGAAGATGTCGGCTCGTCAGTGGTTGAGGCTGGAATTGGAGTGGTCTCTCCGCCCGGAACTGGGGTGCTTGCAAATGGTGCATTGGAAGGCACACCAGTCGCGGGTGAAAATACCGACGAGGAGGGTGGTTTGGGTTTGCTCGTTGGCTCGGGAGTTGGCCGCTTTGATTCTTGCACCAGAGAGGGCGTCACAGTATTTGATGTCGGCTTTTCCGTAGGCGGATCGGTAGGTTGTTCCGGATCGGTGGGCTCCGAGGGATCGATAGGTTCTCCTCCAAGACACGGCACGATGCTGCAGGTGTACGAACCCGGCCAATCGCAGTATGATACCATTTCGTTGAAAAGGGTATCCCCAAAACACTCCAGCTCCTCCATCACTACGCCACTTTGGCACAGCACATATTTCTTGCAGTTCGTCCCGGGCCGCGTCTGGAAGCCGGTGAAGCCCCGCGGACACGGATTGACGCAGTCCTCCCAATTCATTGTGGGACGACCAGTCGACGGCTGCCTCGTAGGCGGGCACGTCGTCTCGACGCACACCGTATCCGAGGGCCAATTGCAATACTGCTTCGCCTCGTCGTAAACCGTGTCGCCGCTGCACTCAAACTCCCCAAAGTTCACGCCATTGATGCACTGAGAGTAGACTTTGCAATTCGTTCCCGGCATCACCTTGAAGGTGGTGGAGCCGACCGTCCCTGCGCAGGGATCACATGGCTGTTGCGATTGTGCGCTGAGAGGGTGAAGGAGTATAATGCAGGACGAGAGGGCGCGAATTGATGGACGCCTCATCTTGATCACGAGATGTGCACAGTGCACAGCGACGACCAATGCCAATGACCACCCGAGGCTTGCTTTCGTTGGGGCGCGCGGCGGGCTCGACGGTCCGCGATGAGCAAAGGCGTTGTTTGGGCCAACGAATTTAGGCGCGGCTGCCAGGGCCGCTTCAGGCACGGCTGGCTCAGCAACAGGAGGCTGACGACCCATCAACACAACTTGGAGCGGGGGGAGCGGGGGCTGTTCTGTGCACGTACCCGCGAAATTTGCAACCGTCTCTGCAACCCTAAAATACACGTGTAATTCACGTGTGACGTAGACACAAGCCCAAAAAATCCGCTAAATCGAAATAACAGCGCCATGAAGCTCCGCCTCCTCCTACGCCAAAATCTGCGCAACCACCGCAGATAGAGACGTTATTCTCGCCGTCCGACGTCGCCAACAAGCACGCCAACCACGCCTAGCAAGGCGATTTCGCAACGCCATCGCCGTTGCGTCGACAGGGTGGTGCAAACGGCACCTCCCGCTGCGGTGACACATCACGTGCACCTATCGCAACGGCGCCGGTGCCACCAGCCGCCGCCCGCTGGTGGTCCGGTCGCCGGCGTATCGCCTTCATACATGGTCGAAGTCTCTCGGCCCTCGATTTGGGCGCTGCGCGGCCTCCCGCGTAGCAAAATCGAGCTCGCCCCGGACTGGAATTTATTTGCGTTTTTGACGCGACGGATGCCCGCCGCCGCAGCCAGAACGAGCCTGTTATGCCCTCCGCCAATCATCCCGCGATCGATAAGACAATCAAATGGGCGAGGGGAGCGCTGAAAGCGCCGTTGATATCACGGGGATACGCAACAATACGCAAGAAGTATATTGCCGGAGTGATTTCGCTCCGTCGGCCGGGGGACGTGCCACTGCTCAGCCGCAGACAAATATGCAACAATACCCTTTGTCCCTGCGACGTTGGCTGCGTCATATGGAGCGACTTCGACCATGAGGGGGCGTGTGTATCGTTCCTCCGTCACGATTCGAACGACACCGGCGCTAGCGGGGATCGCCCGGCACAGCCCCTCTCTACCCCAAATACGGCTCGATTTCGATGAGAGGGTCTCCGCGGAAACTCGCTAGAACTGCAAGAGGGATGGTGAGAGTTGTAGGTGGGGCGGGTATTCGGACAGCAATCTTGTTGGAGCGAGTAATGTCGAAAT
>JALLAP010000492.1:0-12454 GCA_036939355.1 Thalassiosira profunda | reverse complement strand
GTGACCTTCTTCTTCTTTACTCTCTACTTCTTGATGGCCACGCAGGACATTGCAGGTGAGTGCTTATGCTGCATATTATTTGTGCATTCCCCTCCCAGCCAATGAAAGAGTGCTCATCAGATTTGCACAATTGCAATTAGTGGACGGATGGGCGCTGACGATGCTCAGCAAGAAGAACCGCGGGAAGGGACCCATTTGCAACTCCATCGGGCAAAACATTGGGTATTTCTTGAGCTACGTCGGCTTCTTGGCGTTGAACGATCCGGAGAGCAGCGAAAATCTGTGGCGTCCGCTCCTGAGACTGCCCAGCAAGCCCGGCGTCGGGTTGGTGAGCCTTGGAGGATTCGTCCGCTTTATGGGAACATTCATGCTGGTCATCACCGTGCTGGTGGGTTTGTTCAAACGTGAAATCGACATGAGCATCGAGGGGGGCGATTGCATGACCGTTGGCGCTTGTTATGGGAACGGTGGCACAGCAGGCAACACGGACTTGGAGACGTTGCTTCCCAAAAAGCAACGAGAGGAGGAAGACGACGACGAAGATCATGAAATCGACGCGTACGAGATCGGCATCATGGAGACGTATCATCGTCTCTGGGCGGTGGTGAAGCTCCCGGCCGTCCAGTCCCTCATCCTGATTCTGCTGACGTACCGGCTGCCCTGTGCACTCTCCGACAACGTCAAGTTTCTGAAGGCGGTGGAGTTTGGGCTCAGCAAGCAGACGACGGCTCTGTTGAGTCCGACGATCATTCTGCCGTTGGGGATACTGGTGCCAATCATCGGGACGAAGATCTGGCACGGGAGCCCGCTGAAACAATTCATGTTTGCCTACAAGTTCCGCGTGACCTGTGTGGCGCTGGTGGACGTGCTGATGCTGCTAGCAACTCGGTCGTTTCTTGGCGATAGCGGCTCGATACTCGGTTGGGGGCATGGGGCATCAAGGCTTCTCTTTTGGGCTCTTTTGATCGCGTCGACGGCGTTTCAGGCCATCGTACACAGCCTTCAGTTCAACTCGCAAATGACCTTCTTTGCGCATCGAGTGGATCCTGCGATTGGGGGCAGCTACATGACGTTGCTCAATACGTTTGCTAATCTTGGCGGCACGTGGCCATCTAGTGTCATAATGTGGCTCATTGGGCAGTATACCGTTGCACCGGACTGCAAGATGGGCGATGATGGCGCGGAGGTCTGCACGGGAGGAAGAGACGCGTACTTCCCGCTGCAAATGGCATTGAGCGCCCTGGGGTGCTTGTGGATATTCTTCATGGGCAAGAGGGTGATGCACATTGCGGAATTGCCCGACGATGCGTGGAGAACACACATTGGGGAGGAGGAGGAAGATGAGCTTCAAGAAATCAAGAAGGGCGGAAAGCATGCTTGAGCATAGTTTCTAGGAGACTCTGATCGATTTCTTGTCAGTGCTGTTCCCAAGCAACAGCCACCCTCGACCTCTAGAACCAGCTCTCGTTCTGCTCCTTCTGCTTCTTTATCTTTTCCCGATCGTCGTCCGTGAAATTCAACACGGTGCCTATGGCCGGCTCCATGTGCTCCCTCACGGCTGCGTCCGAGGCCAGGTAGTTCACCATTAGGTTCTTTAGATAGGAAATCTTCGCCACCTCCGCGCCGGAATCGTGCAGCGAGGGCATGAAGCCGGTCTCGCCCTGCTGCTGCGCCAGGAATATCTCCTTTGCCTTTTTGCGGTACAGTCGGAACGACTCCTGTTGCAGAAACGAGTGGTGGGTTAAATGAACGGCTGAACGAAAGAGGCCACAGCTTCCTGCACTGGTACCTCCGTCAGACTCACCTTCAAATCTCGGTACTTGGACTCGTACTTCCCCGCGTCCGCCTTCTTCCGCATGTCCTGCAATTCGACCACCTTCTCCTTCTCCATATCCAGGTTCGTCACGGCGTCCTCCTTCTCCTTCAGGCATGCCTCGTAGCGATGCCTCCACTGCGCGGCCAGCAGCGCCTCGGCCCCCGACGATTTCAGCTTCTCGTTCTCGGCCATCAACAGATCGTAGCTCTCCTTCCACCGCGATTCCTGCTCGGCCATCTCGGCGCGCAAGGCGGCCAGGCGGGCGTGGTCCGTCTTCGCCTGCGCCAGCTCGCTCTCGATGTCCTGTCCCTCTATTCGCATGCGGGTGGTCTGGACGCTGTTGGTGTGCAGGGCGCGGACGGTCGCGTCCGCCTGCTTCTTGGCCACCTCGGCCCGCACGCGGAACCTCCGGAATTCCTCCGAGATGGACGCCACGGCCTTTTTGGCCTCCTCCTGCATTTTCTGGGATTGCTCCGGGCTGAGCGAGTACGGGGGCAACGTCAGCGGTTCTCCCGTATCGCGGCGTATGTGGTCCGAGAGGGCCGATTCCGTGGCAAAGCGCTGCCATTGCTTGTGCCTCCGGAAGGAGGGGGTGGTGAGCGGATTGTTCCCGGCGTCTGTGCTATCCGCGGTTTCGTACTCAATCAGCGCCCAAATTTCGCACGAATCCTCGTCGTTGATGTCCATGCCCGCGTCTCCAATCTCGTCATTCGGACCATCTCTATCGTCTGCAATTTCCTCCTTTACGCGTTAGCACACCCTCAAAATGGTCGTCTCATGGAGGTCAACGGAAGAGGATCCGCTGCCTGTTGTCCCCCCTGTCGCTGCCGCAGACTGGAGGGTGTTAATTTGCGAATTGGCATCGTTGAGTTGGGTAGTCAGCTGCTTGACCTCCGCTGTTGGTGCCAGCCGCAACCATTTTGTTGTGTATATCATCGTGGTTTAGTATCGTCGCGTTGAATTGCAAAGCAGCAGCGAGGAGTGGTTGCAAATCAGCAGCGAGGAGTGGTTGCAAATCAGCAGTTGCAGCAACGGAAAAATGGGGACACAAGAGCATGCAGTGTCAGTGCATCAAATAATCGCTGCACCGACAGCAAGAAACCAAGATACTACCCATACTCACACCGCCGCTCGTCCAACACGCCCTCCTGCTCCTGGATCCGCCCCTTCGCCAGCTTCAGCAGGTTCTTGTACTTGGCGTTGGCCTCCCGCAGTTTGGCCAGCTGGGCCTGTTCCCGCGACGGCGGTTTCTTGCCGGGCGCGGCCGCCGTTGGGGGCGCCGCCGCCGCGCTTCCTCCCCCCATCGCACCCCCCTGCGGCTGCTGGGGCTGCGATTGGGAGGAGGCGGTGGAGTGGGTGCTGATGTCCATCTCAGGATGGGCCCGCACAGGGGCAAATGTTTGTAGAGATTTGCCCCTGGGCCCGCACGACGGACAACGGCTGGAGGACGCTGCGGTGGAGAAATGGCGGGTTATAACACTAGTTGAAGTTGTGTCAGTGATTTTATTTGCCGCTGGGTTTATGGTAAACTTTTCATCAAGTTCAAGTGGCACCGCCTGACCCCTGTCATACCCACCATTGCACTAGGGGTTGTAAACTAATATCTATCAAGGCAACAACAGCAGCAGCAGGAGCGAGCAAGCAGCAGAGCAAGCAGCAGGAGCAAGGAACGGCGGAGCAAAGGACAAAGGACGACGGGCACGCCAGGGCGCCAGCTCCCTTGCCTATTGATCGTCCCAATCGGGGTGCATCTGATGAAATTTGCAAATCTGACAGCGGCAGAGAGTGAACGCCGAGAGGCCTCGAGAACGTCTTGCGTCCCAACGAGGTGCATCTGCTGAAAATTGCAATATCCGCAGCGAGTGGAGCGGCGCTGTCGTCCTGACTGAACAGCCAAACCGGGTCCTCACATCATGTCGACTTCACTCCCTCCGCTCCTGAGCCTCCCCGAGGAACACTTGCCGAATATATTATCCCACCTCCACCTGACGGATGTGCTTCGCGTGCGCCTTGTTTGTGCGCGCTTTCGGGAGGTTATATTTCAATCCACGCACGATGTGTGGATGGGCGACACAACAGATTATCTTGCAGTGCTGCCAGCAAGAAGGGTGAGGGTCCTGCTGGAATCCTTTCCCAACCTACGCTCGCTGCGATTGGTAGGACTCCAATTGACGTACGAATCGTTGGTCCAGGGAAGGGATGGGGCAGCCGCTAGTCCCCGATATATTTGCAGCCTGCTTCACGAAGCAGAGTGTGCGCAACATCTGGAGCAGTTGGAGCTATTGTGGGTAAAGGATAGCCGACCCTTGGAGGGAGAGCGGGGGGCAGCTGCGCCTCCCTCATACAGCTTGCACACCGACGTTCGGCTGGACAAACTGCGGAGATTGAAGATCCAAGGCGTTATGCAGAACAGGGAGAATCCACTTGTCCATTCTCTGCTCCGGGCATCGCGTCACATCACGCACCTGAGACTCATTGGTTGCCGGAACCTCAATGATACGCAGGTCGAGGAAGCGATTCTCAAGCCTTTGGCCCACACTTTGGTTCATCTCGAACTGTCAGGGAGCGGCCTCGGACTGCCCACAATACAATCGACGATATTGCGGACCCTGATTTTACTAGGATGCCCCAATCTGCTTTCACTGGGCGCAGAGTCATTCTGCCCATCGCTAGAGGTTCTAGATGTCAGCTCTGCCCGTTCATTCAATGGCGAGGGTTTGCTGGATGTAGGAACAGGTCTTACCATGTTGTTTCCTCGATTGAAGAAGCTCAGAACGAATGGCTGTCAATCATTGAGATATGTGAACATTGCTCCACCAACACCTTCGAATACGAATGGAAGCGCTGGAGATGCAGCACTTTCTGACTCAACAATTCCTACAACACTCGAGTACATCAATTTATCAAAGTGCGTGCATCTGACGAACGCGACCATTTGGTGCCAAACGCTGCAACGGGTCGGCCTCTCTCAGTGCATTCACTTGAAGGCACTGTCGCTATCTTCGGGCCTTCTGAAGGAGCTCTCTTTGACCCGCCTTCCGCTGATGACCTTGAGCCTACGTTGTCCATCGCTGGTGACTTTGGATTTATCTCAGTGTTCTGAGCTGAACAGCAAGCAGACTGTCCTGGACTGCCCGGCGTTATCGTCTGTGAAAATTTATGGGAGCGATTATGTCACGCCAGATTTGTTCGATGATCCAAGAAGGAAATGCCAGTTGAAGATTGTACGCAGCAGCTCAAGCTTCGTAACTTCTGCGCAAAGTTGAAATGAAAGTGATCTATTCAGTTATGTTGGCTCAGACCCAGGGTGCAAAAAGCTCCAGAACTAGACAAGTACAAAAGACCGTCGGGGCTTCAGTATCCAAGGCGCTTCTGGCCAGGGTATCCGGCCGAAAAGTTGGTGATCCTAGGAGGAGGCTCGCTCGCCATGTCCTCCAGGCTCGCCGTGCCTAAGAGGAGGTTCTGGAGGGAGACCAGAGTGATCAGCGGGATGCCGCGTGCGGTCGCCTTGCCGACCTTCGATGCTCCGGGCTCCTTGCCGACCAGAAGCATGTCGGTCTTTCCGGAAACGGCGGAGGTCACCCTACCGCCGAAGCTGTTGTCCGAGTTGAGTGGAGTGAGACTAGCGCGTGGCGATGCATACGTCACAATCGCATCATGTCGACATACCTTTCGATCATTGCAGTGGTGCGATCCTTGCCGAGAGTGAGACCAGTTCCGCCGCCAAGCTCCGGAAACGTCCCCGTCAGGACGAAACGCTTGCCCTCCAGAGCGTCGGCCGCAATGGCACCGTTGACTCCAGGGCGAGGGATTTGGAACTTGACCTTCTTGCCGGTGTGATTGACGACAGCAGTACTGGTGGCTTCGTTGGACGATCCGGCAACGGCAACCATCGCAGTGCTTGCCGAGGCTGCCTTGGCAGCGGCGGCGGCGGCAGGAGACGCTTTGGCAGCAGCTGGCTTTTGATCCGAGGGAACCTCTGATTTGGGCGGCGCCTTCGCTTTGGCGGCCGGCTTCTTGGCAGCGGCCGGCTTGACGGGTGCATTGGCAGCGCCTGGAGGAGGAGGTCCAGCAGCTTGCGCTTGGTAAAAATTGCCCACGAAGGCATCAGCTGTCAAGGCGGGGTACGTGGCCAATTTGGCAAGCGTGCAGTGCCCCAGCAAGAGGCCCTGCAGTCGGCGCAGGCTGATGACGTCCACCTCTCGCTTCACAGCATCCTTGAATTTGCTGGCGACGGCATCTCGCCCAACGAGCAGATAGTCTGCCATCCACCACGTGCACATCAGCATATGAGTCAGTGTAACCGAATGATAACGCAAGATATCGCACCCTGCACTCACTCGTCTTCTTCGAGAATCTGGACACCACGCGACCTCCGAACGAATCGATCATGGCTTTGACATTCTCCACACCAATCGCGTCTCCCTCTCCACCCCCCGCCTCGGGAAAGCAGCCAGAGATCACGAACGTCTTGCCCTTCAGGGCTTCGTCGCTCAAAGCCCCGTCCACCCCGGGCACCAGCACAACGAAACTTCCAGGAACGATGTTGCCCGATCCACCCCCGGCAGACTCCCCGCCCACCGTCGTCTGGGTCTTCCCCTTCTTCGCGCTGCCGGCGTCGTCCATGATTTCCAGCGGCTTTTCCTTGCGCTTCCTCCCCCGCCGAGCCCAGTGCTCGCTGTTGACGCAATGCTGCACAAAGAGGTTTTTGTTTTCGTCGCTCAATGCGGCCACCCCCGTCAAGAGCACCTCCTCCATCGAGATGAGATCCCGCAGAGAGACCTCGTCGTTAGACGGATCCGTCAACCCATTTCTGTAGATGGAATGCAGTGCATCAGTTGTGCATAGCAAAGCAAAGATACATCACATGCATCAATAATAAGATACGCACTGGACCTTGACTGGCACCCTCCAGCAGTCCAAGTGATGCCAGCGACCGTAGCTCCCCGCCACCTTGTCCAGCGAGCCAACCCGGACGTCCCCATTCGGGATCTTCCCCTTGCACTTCTATTTCAAGAGATTAGAAAAGTCCAGCTGCATCGGTGCTTGTCTAAACAGCAACGCAGACGAAGGGGACTCACCTGGCACTCGCTCCGCCCACTCTTGGCCAGCTCCACCTTGTATCCCGGCACCTCTTCCTCGGCCGCGGCCTCGAAGTAATCCGAGGATGGCACGTTCGTGTTGCTGGCGTACTTCTTGTAGAGCTCGTCCAGCTCCTCATCGTCCTCCTCTTCTCCCTCCGCGGCGGTGGTACCGTCAAAGTAGGAGGTGAAACTTCCCCCGAGGATTTTGTTCTCGTCATACAGATCCCTCAGCACCTCCCACGCGGCCTGTGTAGCGTGGAACACCACGGGATTGCCGCCCTTGTCCTGGATAATATTGAACGATGATTTAGCGAATGGCACACATGATGTGTACGGGCACGCGGGCCGCGCCGCCCACCCGCCGCGCAATTAATTGCAACACTCCGGGCGGAGAGACCCAATAATTGCACGGATTTTATCGACAAAGGCGCCCAGACACGCCGCCACGGCCCGCGGCGCAGACACGTGCACGACAGCGCCAATGACGGAGTCGGAACTGGAACTCACCGGGTGGTCCGCCAGCGCCTTCTTGAGATAGGTCTTGCGCAGCACCTTGAACTCCTCCCCGATATCGTCGCAGTCCTGAAAGGGGGAGGCATCGGTGATACCGAGGTCGGCGAGGAGGGGGCGAGGCTTGGCCTTTGTCATGGCTGGAGCTGGGGATGTCCAACGACGCGGCGGATCTTGGATTTGTGAGGGAGAGGGCGCGCGGGCGGGAACCGGGAACCGGCACGAAGAGGAAGGGATTTAGGGGGCAAGTTGTCTTCCCCGCCTTTTCAGGAACAAAGCTCCTCCTGATGCGGGAGGGCCAAGGCAGGGGGCGCCCTCTTAAGCGAAAATATCCACCCGCTAAACTAACCGCCTCTCTTGCTTGAGTCCCTCCGCTGTCTATCTCCAATCTCCCCCGCCCGCCCCCTCCCCACGCCATGATGTCTAACATTTCAGATTGCGCCCGCCTCGATGGAGGAGAGGGCAGTCCCAAGGCTGTATCGTCGACGGCGCCGACGGGCGTTCTGACCACAGCTGCCGTGGCGCCGTCGGAAGCTGCTGCAATGACAGCAGGGATCGGGGGCGAGCAATCGCTGCAGCCCGTTGCTGCGAGCCTCGAAGACAACCAACCTTTGGCGACCGAGGTGGCCATTTCTACGATACTCCAGGACCACCTGTTGTCCAACATCAGTGCCGAGAATGACCGCCTTCGAGAGGAGAACGAGGCAATGTATGCGGCGCGTATGCTCCTCTCAATGGTGAAAATCATCACCCTCAATCCACCTGAACCTCGAATGGTGGCCGTGATTGATCTGGGAGAGTGCGTCGTCGTTCCGGACGAAGGATCGGAAAACGGCGATCAAGGGGGTTGGCGATCAATGGACGGCGGCGCCCGTGTCGCCGCCGTACCTTTCCACGAGATTCCATCGGATCAGTTACCGGGGAAACAATTAATGACATCGTTGAGGGATGCGGCGTCCCTGCCTCTTGCGGATTTGAGCAGCATTGTGGTCTCTCGTGCTGATCAGCAAGTGGGGTCTTTTCAGGTTATACCCAACAACTTTTTATCCGTGTCATCAAAGAAGGGGGCTGTCAGGGGTATGGTTGCTCTTTCTGATGACATGGCAATCCAAGGGAAGATCACCGGCCTGAGCGACGATGTTGTGGCGCAATTCAAAGATGGCGAGCTTGATGCAGAGGCCATCATGGAATACCTGCAGACGGGCACGGGGCTTCAAGAAGAGAATGCCATGTTCACTCCGCGTGCATTTCACATGTGCATCACACCTGATACAAAGAAAGTTTTGGATCTACTGCGGGTGTGCCGTGGACATCTGCAACCATGCGATGAAGTCATGGTGAATCAAACAGAGTATGAGCTTTCCCGCCGCGCCATCGTCGACACTATTGGTTGCAACGACGCTCAATGGGACATTTTGGACAAGAACGTGGCACTGAAATGCGAGAGGGTTGGTCTCAGAGCGCTGCGCGACATTCTCGGGACCATCGAGTTTCATCATTCCTCTGGTACTCTCAGTGTTGATCTGAGGGAAGGACATGCGGGGGAGGACTCGAGCGGTAATCTATATTGGTGCATCAACTGTTCCGGGAAGGAAAGATTCTCTCTGAAGGCAAGGGACATCTTCCATTACAGTGCGACGGTTTCAGGGACAGTCATGGAGCTGGTGGCCCCGGGGATTAGGCCTCCTGATGATGGCGATGGCTCGACATTGGACATTCGATTCGTTTACCACAATGGGTGCCAGGTCTATGGCAACTTTGACAGCTCTGTTGAAGAAAGTGAGCTCCCCGCCAGCGATACTCCAGTGAAATTGACGAGTATCGTCTTCGATTTCATGTGTGTGAAGGACACGCTGGCGTCCATTGGCATCTTTGATGATTGATGCAATAAATATCGGCTGACTCCGTCGGCTGAAACAGCGCATACACAGACAACTAAACCTACAAGGTTACTTTCATTAGCCTTTCCTCGAGAGAAGGAGCTCTTTCGCCCTAAAAAACGCGATTATGTCCGCATCGGCCTCGGCATTTCCCGTCAGCTGCACTCCCGGAGGCAATTGGAAATCGTCTGAAGCCTCGCCGGCGGGCGGTTCGATATCTTTCGCTGCACTGGCACTTCCATCTCCGCCCGAAGAAGAAATGGCTGTGGTGCTTTGGCTCACACTGCCAGTCCGGGTTTTGGCTGCAGTATTGCTTTGGGCCCGCAAACTCTCCCGCCGGCTTTCGCAACGCTGGTACCACTCGTCGAAGTCAGATTGAAGCTTCAGCCGTGCCTTCTCGACCACTTCTTTCTGTGTTTCGATTGTGCCCTTGAGTCCGCGCAGGCGATCCAGCGTTTCCTTGTAGGCTGCCTTCTCTCTGTCGATTGCGTCGCAGTGCCGCTTCTCCTCGGCCATTGCCTCCTCGCTCGCCTTCTCCTCGTGGCCGGAGACCATGCTGATTGCGTGATTCCTCCGCAGCCTTTCGATCGATTCCTTGTGGTGATTGATCCTCGACCGAATCTCCTCGATCGTCCTCCCGGCGCTTTTGGCCTCGGAGTATTTTGTTTTCAGCGATATCTTGGTCTTCTCCATCGCAGCGAGCCCAGGATACTGGTCCTTGAACCACGCAAAGGCGACGTTCGGTTCGTCAAGCACTTGCTTGTCCGTACACGTTGGCACGCCGCAAACGAGATTCGCGGTAGAGCTTTCGTTGCTCTGCCGCGCGGTACCTCCAACAACGTTTGCTGGCCGGCCGGATTGCCTCGAATCCCGGCTTTTCGCACGCTGGGCCACAGATCCTTCGTCCGACGACTCCTCGTCGCTACTGCCTCTGTCGTCATCGATTGTCCTCGTTCCTTCCGGCTTGCGACGAAGCATCTCCTTGAAGATCGAGCACACGGCCCGTAGCTTGGGAAGTGTGATGCCACCGCAAAAGTCGAGGGATGATGATTCGTCGCGATCGTTGACGTATTGTTGTATCGATTCGGCCAGCTCATTTCTCTTGTGCTGCGGCAGTTGGTTGCCCGATTCATTTTCTCCTTCGTCGCCGCTCGAGTCGTCGTCGTTCTTGCCACTCAGAAATTCGACCTCCTCTCTCAGCCGACGCACCTCCGCCTTCAAACGCAGTATCACCTGCTCCGGCTCGACTTCCTCGTTCACCGACGCCGAGTTCTTCACCAGGGCCACCCGCTGCGCGAAGTGACAGGTCGATATGGATTCGTCCGTGTGCTGCGCCTCCGGAGAGATGGTGGCAATCATGATCGTCTTGCAATTGCCGCCCAACGAATCACGGAGAACCGAAGTCATCATGCTGTTGCGGTACGGCACGTGCACGTGCTCCTTCCGCTTCTTCTCCTTGTCGTGAAGAGCCACAATCACCATCTCGAGGAAGAAGAGGGACGAGTTGATGTATTTGGCCTCCGTCAACGTCTGGCCCGCCGAGTTGGACCGGCTCACCCTCTCGCTACCGGCCAAATCCACAATGTTCAACTTGCTCCGCGTGACCGTGTCGGCCCCGGCGCTCCGCTTCTCCAGCACCACCGTGAAGATGCAGTGGCTCCGCGTCGAGTTTTCGTTCATCTCCGTGGCCGCGATCGCGCGATTGGTGTCGCCCAGAAACAGGAGGTTCAATGCGTCCTCCTCGGACGACACCGCGTGCATCGAGAGGTTCTTGAAGTGGAAGTTGCCGTATTCGTCCTCCAGCATTGTCACTTTGGGAATGTCGTCGCCTGCTGTGGACGGGGTGTGCAGCAGATCGTACCCTGTCTGGTTGTAGATCTCGAGGTAGGACACGTAGCAAGTGAACGTCGTGCCCTGCTCCTCCTCGCCCTTCATCGCTTTGAACAGGTGCGCCAGCGCCCGCGGTATGATGCCCCGGTGCTCGTACTTCTCCGGCCCGCCCGTGATGGTGAATGTTTTGCCACTCCCAGTCTGCCCGTAGGCAAAGATGGTCGAATTGAAGCCCGCCAGTGCATTCTTGAGGGCCGGGATTCCCACGGTGCGGAACACATCGCGCTGGCTCGCCGCCTCGTCGAGGATGCCGGAAAAGGAGAAATTGTAGCCGGTGCGGCTGTTGTTGACGGTCTCGTCGTCGGCCTTCTTCGGGATCTTGACGAGGATTTGGTTCAGGTCGATTTCATCGCGTTGGAAGCGGGTTGCCGCATCGTCGGATGGGCGAATGCGGAGGAAGACCTGAATGCCTCCCTCCTCCTCTGCATCTCTGGACGCCATCGTTGGTTGTAGCGGCGGCGGGATGGATGGCGAGTACTCACGTCCCCAAATTCAAAAATTGGACTGGAATTTTCGAATGATTTGAATCGGATTTTTGAATTGCACATCTTGTGAGCGTGGCCCGCGCCGTCGGGCCAGCGGCGTCGACGCTGCTTTCGCCACACCCCCGTGCCCCTCCGCGTCTCATCGTCCAAGCGCCGCCTGGCATCGAACTGCGACGACGCATTCGCCCCATCTTCGACGACGCGTCGCCTCGCCATACTCGCCGACCCCATCCTCCAGCTCCAAGCGCCGACACGAACACGTGATGTGCTCAACAGGATCAAACGCATCACACAGGCCCTCTCCGTGCTCGGCGGCCCGCTCTCTGTCGAGTGCCCGCCCATCGCACCTCAATTACAATATGCAAGATCTTCCTCATCTTCTCTCTTCTGACAACTCGACACGCGTCCAGCCTCACAAAAGTATTGATTCCTTCGTACTTTCTAGAGGAATCGGACCAGCCCCTTGCTCCTTTTCATCTCCGCCAAGAGCACACGAGAGTTGTGCTTGGAACGAAGGTTCAAGGAGAGGGCCGGAGATTCACTTTTGTAGGCTTGCAACTGATGCTGCGAGGGCAAAGCTGAGATACCACCATGGCCTCAAAACCCCATGCACCATCACGTCTCACGTTGTACCGGAATTGATCACATCTGATGTTTCGGCAGACTTTTTACTTTTATGTCTACACATTGATTACAAAACTGGTAGCATATCTCTCCTCCTCGACTATGCCGTTCTCGCCGCGTGCGTCTTGGCCTGGGTGGTGCTCGATCGGTGCACGTGAATCCGAT
>JALLAP010000491.1:0-12480 GCA_036939355.1 Thalassiosira profunda | reverse complement strand
GCGACGAAAAGGTCCCCTCGCGGCTGGAGCAGGCGATCAGCTGGAACGCGTACGGGAAGGAGGGGCTGGGCGTGAACCACGAGCAATGGCTGAAGCAGAAGGAGGCCGCGCGGAAGGCGTAGACCACCTCGATTAGCTGTACAGTATCCTCATAACGTAAACCATAACTTCCACCGTGCAGTCTCCAACTGCGAACCCATCTACAGGCTAAGAATTTAGATTAGATTAGATCCATTCTACCTCGCCCAGTAGATACCTCGTTGTACTTCTTCTCAGGATTCGTTGCAAAGTCTGTATTGCTATTCTTAAATGAGCGATATGGAGTGAACGACCACCACGTCCTCGGCGCCACTTCCCATGCTCCGCTCGTCCACGCTCGCCCGAACTCCGTCGACGTCTTCCCGCAGGTCGCTCCCCGGCTCCTCGATCGTAAACTTCACCAGCAGATTATCTATCTGTTGAGTGCACAGCTTGCCGCCGCTATTGACATCGCTCTCCTCCTCCCCGCTCCCACCGTTCGCGTCGAGGCTCTCGCCGCTCTCTCCACTCGAAGCTTTCCAATCCTTCAGCCGGCCGCTCCGTTCCGCCCGGAACTTGCCCCTCCTGGCCTTCTTCGTCTGCCACGCGCTGCGCACGTCCACCCCGAGCAATTCCAGTATGCACTGCTTCAGATTTTCCTTTGCCTGCTCCGGCGTTTCCTTCCACGGAGAGTGTGGTCCGTAGAATTGCAACTCGCTCATGGACGGTGCCGCGGAGATCACGCTGAGATCGTGGAGAAACCACTCCGCTTCGGGCAGGAAGGTCACTTTTCGTCGCTTTTGCAAGCCCGATTCAACCCAGTGCGGCACCCGGACTTTGTCCGGTGCATTCTCTTCCGATGCAGCGCCATTGTTGCTCGATGCATCCTCGCTCCCCATCGTCGACGGGGCGCGCAATGTCCCATATGGCTGATATCCCACGGCGTCGTAATGGGGCACATACGGCTTTACATCCAATACGGGCGTGCCGTCGACGATGTCCAGCCCGGAGAGCAGCAGCGAAAACGTGCCCCCGCTGCCATCCTTCTTTGATCGATCGCCCTTCCTCTTCTTTTCATTGTGTACGATCACCTTGTCCAGCTTGCACAGCGAGAATCCGATGGGGTTGGGCCGGTGCGGGGTCCGGGTGGAGAAGACGCCGACCTTCTTCCCGCCCAGCGACGGCGGCGCGATCTTCGATGGGAATTGTCGTTGATTCTTTGTCTTTCCGTCTCCCCCGAA
This sequence comes from Thalassiosira profunda, assembly GCA_036939355.1. NCBI lineage: Eukaryota > Bacillariophyta > Thalassiosirophyceae > Thalassiosirales > Thalassiosiraceae > Thalassiosira > Thalassiosira profunda. Next base: position 11,221 of record JALLAP010000491.1, on the reverse strand, counting down.
CCTATCCTCCCACACTTTTCCATTGCTATTTAAGTGAAACACGAACACCACGAAGACGTGACTGTAGTGCTGCAATTCCAGCACGGCGTCCTTCGACACTTTTGTTTCGTCAAAGGTGAGGACGCCTCGAGAGTGAGGGGCGAGCATCCCCTGGCGGGGCGTGCCGACACACAGGCGATAGATTGAGGAGAGGGTGCCCACGGGGTGGATGGGGAGGGAAGTAAAATCGGACGGCGGCGGCGGCGGCCGGTTTGATGTGTTGGCGGTGCCTTTGGCTTTGGTGGCTTCGTCGTCGTCTCTTCTGCCATTATTTGCTGTCACATCAACATCAGCGGTGCCCTCCCCATCACCATCACCGTCAATAATTTTCATCGGACGCGCGCCCTCCACCCGGCCACGGCGCCGACCCGCCGCGAAGCCCGTCGCCGCGCAGAATAGCAGGGCCGCCACGCTCGCCGCCAGGACGGTGGACGGGCTGCTTGCGCCTCGCACCATTATCTTGTGGGTGATTGTGCGTCAAGTCAAGGGTACAAAAGTGCTGCTTAGGTACTTACGGAGATGTACGTAGTACAAAAAATCAACCTCAAGCCTCAGCCTCAAGTCTCAAGTCAATCAACGTTGGTTGCACCGCTCAACACCCTGTCAGCATGTCGACCGCGTCGCGGTGCGGCCTGCGCGCGTGGAGGCAGGGGCGGAGGGCGCGGCTGGGCCATCGGGGTAATTTTGGTGGCGGCGGATTTCTTAGCGAGAAGCGAAGTGCACGTGATGTGCACCTTTTGGGCAACGTCACAGTTGCGCGCCTGTTCCATCAATCCGCGGCCCTCTCGTCGCGGACGTTCGTTGGAGGGGCATGGGCGACGTCTGTCAACACCTCTGGAGCTGCCGTTGCTGCAAATGAAAAATTGGCACCGAGAATTGGCGTGGTATCTCCGTATCAATCCACATTGGCACCGCCCTCTTTCTCTCGGTGGTTTCATTCCGGTCCGAAGGAGACAAGGAGGAAGGGCCCCGTTATGCGGAATTGCGAGTCGGTTGAGGAGATTGCTCAGTTGGCGTATGAATATCTGGGCGATATGGCGCCTCGAGATATCGCAGCCTTTTGGACCACGGCTGCAAAAATCATTAGGTATCACCGCGGGGGAAACAAAAGCCAGCACGGGGGGCTGCAACTGGAGCAGGAGCAGCAGTTGCAGCGCCAACTCAAGGCGATATTCAAGAAGACCATGGCCGGCATTAGGTCTTTTAGGCCCAGGGATCTGACCCCATCGGCGCTGGGCATTGCCAAAGTCGTGAAGGAAGTCGACAATCAGGGGCGAAAGCGGCACAGGAGCTCGACCCACAAAGTGCTGCACGACGTCTTAGAACCGGCAGGTACGAAGAAGATATTCCAGACGTTTGCCAACGCTTCTGCGCGCAATCTTGGGAAGTTCGATGCCCGCCATTTATCCAACCTAGCCTACGCAAACGCAATCGTTGGCCAGGCGCCGGTACTGAAGGATGAAACGACACTGTTCAATCGCATTGCAGAAAGGAGCGTACCTCTATTGAGCAAGTTTGAGCCGCAAGGAATTTCCAACCTGGTGTGGGCGTACGAAAAGGTGGGAGCGTCAAACACTCTGCTGTTCAAGAGCGTGGCGGATCACATCGTAGGATTTGACCGTTCTCAATTGGGGAAGTTTCACCCACAGGCGGTGTCCAACATACTGCTGGCGTTTGCAAAGGCTGGGGAGTCACACCCAAAGCTGTTTGAGAAGATAGCCGATCACATCATTTCACTGGACAACTTGAATGCATTCAAGCCTCAGGAGCTCTCCAACACTGTGTGGTCATTTGCGAAGTCTGGAGAGTCAAACCCAAAGCTGTTTGGGAAGGTAGCAGACCACGTTGTTGCACTTGACGACCTGCGCAAATTCATACCACAAAATCTTGCCAATACGGTGAGGGCGTATGCAAAGGCTGGCGCGTCAAGTTCAATGCTGTTTGGGAAGGTTGCTGATCACATCATGTCACTTGACAATATGCACAAATTCGATCCTCAGCATCTTGCCAACACAGTGTGGTCGTTTGAGAAGGCTAACGTCTCGTCTCCTCGACTATTTGAGAGAGTGGCGGACCACATCGTTTCACTGAATCATTTGGGGAGGTTCAAGTCCCAGAACATCTCCAATATATTGTTGGCGTTCACAAAGGCTGGAGAGTCAAACCCAAAGCTTTTCGAGAAGATATCAAACCACATCATTTCACTGGACAGCCTACACAAATTCGACGCGCAGGCTCTCGCCAATACTGTGTGGGCGTTTGCAACCGCCAAACAATCGAATCCTCGGCTGTTTGGGAAGGTGTCAGACCACATCGTTGCACTCGACAATCTGCACAAATTCGCTCCACAAGGGCTTGCCAACACAGTGTGGGCTTAGCAACCGCAAAGCAACCAAACCCAGAGCTGTATCAGAAGGTGGCAGATCACATCATGTCACTGGACAATCTGCACAAATTCAAGTCTCAACACCTTGGCAACACAGTATGGGCATTTGCAAAGGCCAAACAATCAAACCCAGAGCTATTCCAGAAAGTGGCAGACCACATCATGTCGTTGGACAACTTGCATTCATACGACAACAGACATTGTGCCCAGATACTGTGGAGCTTTGGCGAGGCAAACATCGTCCACGCTCCGATGTTTGAGAAGGTGGCAGCGCACGGAAACATGAACATTGACTTCGAGAATCTGGACAAGAACTCGCAAATGAGCTTACTACGGGCATACGAGAAAGCCGAGGAAGCCACCAAGAAGTCAAAGTAGTAAAATGAGCAGATCGTTTCGTCAACTTGCTAAATACATGCATCCCTGGAGTTGCAAAGGTGCCACCGCTCGGTACCATAATGATGAGAAGTTGATCCCTAACCTATGACAATACTACTTCCTCTTGCCCTTTCGCTTCTTCTTCCTCCGGTTGTTTGTCCGCTTCTTGGCCTCGCCGCCCGCACTCGCCTCTGCCGTCGACGACGCCTGCGATGCGGAGCCCTCCTCTGCTCCTGTTCCCTCGTCGTTCGCCTCCGATTCCGCCATGGCCTGGGTCGAGGCCGTCCCCTTGGCATCGTTGAAAGGGGCGTCTGGTGCTGTCGACACCTTCGCGGCCGCATCCTCCTCCGCGACGTCCGCCGTTGCCTCCCCTGCCATCGCCTCCTCCCCCGTCACCCCTTCCCCATCCGCCGCAATCGGCCTTGCCAAAAACTCCGACTCGGTCATCACGTCCCCCACCGGCGTTTGGACGATCTTCACGTACCCCCGGCTGCCCCCGCTCCCGCCGCTGTCGCCCGAGGAGTCGGAGGCCGCGGGGACTATGAGGCGATCGTCGCTCCCGCTCCCGCTGCTGCTTCCTGGGGGAGTGCTGTCGCTCCCCCGTCGCTCTTGCCCCTCGGTGACATTTCCGAGATTCTCTTCGGAGAGTGGTACTTTTGCATCTGCAGGCACGTCCGCTGAACGTTCCGCCTCCAGATCGTCTGTCTCTGCCGCCGGGGCTTTCTCCGCCCCCTCTCCATCGGATGATCTGGCGTCCCCCGGTGCCTCCTCTTCCACCTCGTCAATTGTTGTATCCGCAGACGGCCACTCTTTTGGTGAAGCAGACATCGCCGGCTCCGATTCCCCGCTCGATGCCTCCTCCTCCTCCGGCGTCTTCGACAATGCCTCTCCCTCCTCCGGCCGCACTTCCGCAGCGTCGCCCTCCCCACTGTCCTCCCCGCCCCTCGCCGTCTGGACCGGAGCCCGTTCCACCGTCGGTCCCGTCGCCCCGGGACCCACCAGCGCCTTCTTCGGAGTCGCCGTCCTCGACTTCGGGCTCACAAATTCGTGCTGCTCCGCCTGCTGCTTCCAGTAGCTGCTCAATTTGCCGTAGTCGGCGTCCTCCCCGGGCCTACTCTCTTCCCCCCCTCGTTCTCTCGTTGCGTTGTGGACACGGGGCGCAGTTTCGCCCGCGAGGGTGTGGGCTTTGGGGGAGACCTGGACACGGCAATGTCCCCAAATCCCAATTCTCCCTCGTCGTCGTCCTCTTCCGATTTGGCGGGCGCAATGGGCGTGAGCTTCGGGCGCAGTTTCTTCTTCTTCTTGCGCTTCGTCACCGTCGACGGCAGCTGCGGCTCGGACTCGTCCGTTGCAGCTGCAGCTGGCGTGTTGCCCTCTGTTGGTGCACCCTCCTCTACTATTATTTTCTCGTCCCCCAGCGAGGCCAAATTGCCCATCTTCGGGGTGGCGTCGCCCCCGCCCCGATCCTTCGCCTTGGCGGCGGGAGAGTCGGCGGCACTCGAACTTTCGTCGCCCTTTGCTCCGCGACTTGGCCCCTCGTCGTCGTCGCCCCTACAGGATAAGATAGCGTACGCGGCCACGGCGGCAAGGGCGGCCGCGGCCGCGAGGAGGAGGCCCTTGGGCGGCGCCATCCTTGTCCGGGGAGGATGCTTGGGGCGTACAAAGGGCGCCGCCGGAAATGAACGGCGAGGAGAGCAGAAAGAGAGGAAGAGGAAGTGTTGGGGATGTGACTTTGTCACGTGTGATGGATAGCTTCGCATTGAAGGTACACCAGACTTAGCCAATCAACCAACGGAAAAAAGCTCGCTCTGCTCCCCCCCCCACACAAAGGAGCCCGCCCGCGCCGCAACGCTTGCACCTTGCACTCGCGGAGAGCCCACAAGATGCAAACGACGTTGACGCCGCCCTCGTCTCCGACGGCCGCGGCCGGGCCGACGAACCGCGCGCGCGTGCGGGAGGCATGCAAATACTTGGGCGTTGCAACGCTCGCCTTCGTCGCCGGGACGCGCATCCAACGAAGCGACGCGAACGACAACGCGGGCGAGAGGCGATCCGTGTCCATATCAATGATGCACGCCGATCTGCAGCCCGCCTCGTGGTCGACGGCCGACGAAACCAACGATTCGGGCTCGTCTGCAGATGGCGACGGCGGCGCCTCGCAGCCGCAGGGCGTTCGGGGCAAGGCGGGCGACGCCGCCAAGCCGGTGGAGAAGCTCATACTGCTGGGCGAGCGGCACAGCGGGACCAACTGGATCACGGACCATCTGAGAGAGTGCTTTGGGGACGACGTCGAGGTGCGTTTCTGTCCGATCTGCAATATATACGGTCGCGATTCAGCGTCAACTCACTTGTTCACGTGTCATGCGCAACTCCATTGTTTGCAGATAACAGACGAATACAAGAGACAGAAGCATTGGTTCCAGGAGGAGGATCTGAACAGGGTTCCGGCGAACTCGGCCGTCGTCGTGGCCATGTTTCGAGATCCGTACAACTGGGTGGAAGGTGAGTGATGCGATTGTGTGCATGATATGTCAGATGCCAGATGCAGGCGCTCATACGACACCAACACCAAGCCATGAGGGTTGAGCCGCACCACTCCCCCGACCACGTCGTCTGGCACAGCGGGAGCGACAGCGTGTGGAACGACGTGTGGTACCGCAACAAAACGAGCGTCGGCCTCGATGCCAACAACACCGACGGCCGCCTGAGCTGCTGGCAATACCGCGGGTGGCGGCAGTGCGCGGACGCGATGGATTGGAAGAGCTTCGTGACCAAACCCTGGATTGGACGGAGGGGCCCCGTCGACCAAAGCATCGCTGCGACTCCGGGAGGGAAGAAAACGGCCAGATGCTTTGATCGCAACAAATTTGCCGGCATAGCGCCTTGCTCCAAGGCTGACTCGCCGTCCATCATCGGCCTCGGGGACGCTAAGTACGACTTCCAGCACGACGGATCCGAACGGGGCTTTTCGAGCATCGTCAACCTTCGACGAGCCAAAATACTCAACCACTTGTCGGTGGCCGACTTCAAGGGCACGCGGGCGTTCTTCCCATTTCGCTTCGAGGATCTCAACATGAACGGCACCGCGGAGCTGCTGCGGAGCGTGGAGGGGGCGACGGGGTTAAAAGCAAAGTGCAATGCAACGATGGGCAAGGCGCATCGGAGACGGCTGGGCACGGACCAGATTACGCATCACGAGGCGCTGCCTGAGGACTTTGTCGAGTGGATGAGCGAGTATGTGGATTGGGAGGTGGAGGGGCGGGTCGGCTATTACAAACGATAACAAATTAGTGATGCGGAGTGTCCATGTTAAACTGAGCTCGCGCTACTCTGTTTTCTTGGTGGCTTCCTCGGCCTTCTCGTATGCCCGCAACAAGGCCAGTTGCGACTTCTTGTCCAGATTATCGAAGTCGATGTTCATATTTCCGTGGGCTGCCACCTTCTCAAACATCGGAGAGTGGACGATGCCTGCCTCGCCAAAGCTCCACAATATCTGGGCACATTCTCTGTTGTCGTATGAATGCAGATTGTCCAGCGACATGATGTGATCTGCCACTTTCTGGAATAGCTCTGGGCTTGACTCTCCAGCCTTTGCAAATGCCCACAGTGTGTTGCCGATAGCCTGCGCGTCGAATTTGTGTAGGCTGTCAAGAGATGCGATGTGATCTGCCACCTTCTCGAAGAGCTTTGGGTTCGACTCTCCAGCCTTTGCGAATGCCCAGACTGTGTTGGCAAGAGCCTGTGGGTCAAATTGGTGCAGATTGTCAAGTGCAACGATGTGGTCTGACACCTTCTGGAATAGCTTTGGATTTGTCTCTCCAGCCTTTGCGAATGCCCACACAGTGTTGGAGACAGCTTGCGCGTCAAACTTGTGCAGGCTGTCCAGCGAAACGATGTGATATGCCACCTTCCCAAATAGCTGCGAGTTGGTTTGTTTGGCGGTTGCAAAGGCCCACACTGTGTTGGCAAGCCCTTGTGGAGCGAATTTGTGCAGGTTGTCCAGTGATGCGATGTGGTTTGCCACTTTCTGAAACAGCCGAGGATTCGATTGTTTGGCGGTTGCAAACGCCCACACAGTGTTGGATAGATTTTGTGGTATGAACATGTGCAGATTGTCGAGTGATACGATGTGTTTCGCCACCTTCTCAAACAGCGGTGGACTTGACACGCCAGCCTTTGCATATGCCCATACTGTGTTGGCAAGATTTTGTGGTTTGAACTTGTGCAGTTTGTCAAGTGAAACGATGTGCTCTGCCACCTTCCGAAACAGCTTTGGATTGGACTCTTCAGCCTTTGCAAAGGCCAGCAATATATTGGATAACGCCTGAGGCTCGAACTTCCCCAAATGATTCAATCCAACAATGTGGTTTGCCACTCTCTCAAATAGTCGAGGAGACGATACTCCAGCCTTCTCAAACGACCAAACGGTGTTGGCGAGCTCTTGCGCGCCGAATTTGTGTAGGCTGTCCAGTGAAATGATGTGCTCTGCCACCTTCCGAAACAGCTTTGGATTTGACTCCTCTGACTTTGCAAATGCCAACAGTGTGTTGGATATCGCCTGTGGGTGAAACTTCCGCAATTGAGAACGGTCCAACCCTACGATGTGGTCCGCCACGCTCTCAAACAGCAGAGGATTTGACGCCCCCACCTTTTCGTATGCCCACACCAGGTTGGAGATGTCGTGCGAGTTGAACTTCCCCAACAGAGGAATGCTCCTCTCTGCAATGCGATCGAACAGTGCGGTTTCATCTTTCAGTATGCGATCGAACAGTGCAGTCCCTTCCTTGAACACCGGCGCTGAGCCAACAATCGCATTTGCGTAGGCTAGATTAGATAGACACCGAGCGTCGAACTTCCCAAGATGACGCACAGAAGCATTTGCAATCGTCTGGAATATCGTCGTCTTTGGACCCGGTTCAACCAAGACGTCGTGCAGCACTTTGTGTGTCGAGCTCCTGTTGCGCTTTCGCACCTGTTTGTCGACTTCCTTCACGACTTTGGCAATGCCCAGCGCCGTTGTGGACAGATCCCTGTGCCTGAACGACCTAATGCCGGCCATGGTCTTCTTGAATATCGCCTTCAGTTCGCGCTCCAACTGCTGCTCCTGCTCTAACTGCATCCCCCCACGCTGACTGCTGTTTCCCCCTCGATGATACCTGATAAATTTTGCAACCAGCGTCCAAAAGGCAGAGATATCCCGGGGCGTCATGTCGCCCAAATGATCGTAGGCCACCTGAGCAATCTCCTCCACGGACTCGCAATTCCGCATGTCGGGCCCCCTCCTCCCTGTCTCCTTTGCCCCGGACTGAAACCATCGAGAGACATTGGGCGTCGGTGCCAATGTGGGTTGATACGAAGATACCGCGCCAATTCTCGACACTAGATTTTCATTTGCAGCAATGGCAGCATTAGAAGTGTTGGCAAATGTCGCCCACGCCCCTCCAACGAATGTCCGCGACGAGAGGGCCGCGGATTGATGGAGGAGGCGCGACGCCGTGGCGTTGCCAACAAGGTGCACATCACGTGCACTTCGCGTCTCGCGGAGAAATCCGCGGCCGACAAAATTGCCCAGGTGACCCGACAGCGGCCACCGCCCCTGCCGCCACGCTCGCAGGCCGCGCCACGACGTGGTCGACATTGCAAGGGTGTGAGGGTGCAACGCAACGTTTGCTGGTTGTGGGTGCGGAGTGGTGGTGTCTGTGGAGGCGGAGGTGGCGTTTGTACTACGTACAGCACCGTAAGGAACGAGCGAGGGGGGCAGGATGGCGGGCAGCCGAGCATGGCACGCCGCGTGAAGGAGTTGGAAGATTATTTCCATCATACAAACGAGCTCACGTTGACGTTGGAGGAGCTGCAGGAGAAAATTCGCGGCATCCCGCCCGGCGCTGTGCGAGGGTCGGACTTCTTTGGCCGGGCTTGCTACAACCAGAGAGTGACGCTAGAGATGATTGAGTGTCTTCTAGGAGCGTTCCCTGAGGCGGCCCGGACATGTGATGGCTATGGCTATTCGCCGCTCCATTATACCTGCGCGAACAAGAACATGGATCCGCGGATAGTCCGGTTGCTTCTTGACAGATGGCCGGAGTCCGTCAATCGCCGAAGCGAAGAGGGGAGACTACCTCTGCATTTTCTTTGCGAAACTGGTGGGAACGTCGACAAGACAGCTTCAGTGGCCATCCTGGACCTGCTGCTCGCTGCGGCGCCTCAATCGGTGGAGGAGTTTGAGACGACGGCGCCCTGCCAATTCACAATGCTATTCGGGCAGGCGGATCCTATCCATTTTGCAAAAGGCTCATCGATGCCAACCCGGAATCGCTGAGGGTTCAAAACGGGCACGGATGGTTGCCAGTCCATACTGCGTGCTATTTCGGGGATGTGAAGACTGTGAAGTACCTGATTGAGTTGTATCCCGAGAGTATTGGCGGGGGGCTCCCAAACGACCTCCCAATCCACTACGCGGCACGCTCCAATGGAAAGCACAAAGTGGAGATTATCCAATATCTGCTGTCGAAGGACCCAACTTGCGCGTCGAAGACAGTAAGAAGCCGGTCCTTGCCGTTGCATATGGCGTGCGGTAACACGAGAAGAGTTTTTGCCTGGAGTCGGTGCGCCTCCTTTTCGATGCATATCCGGAAGCCATCACTATCCGATGTGGAGGCAGAGGTGGGAGAGCACCAGTTGAGATTGCAAGAGCGCCGGAATTGCGTGCATTCTTGAACGCACAACTCGCCTACGCCCGCCAGGCTAAAGATATCACGGAAATGGCTACGCCAGATGAGAATGGATGGTTGCCCCTCCATCGTGCCCTCCGGAAGAACGCGCCCCTGGGCGCCATCAAACTGCTGGTCAAGGGGAATCCCTCTGCCCTGCGAGTAGCTAGCAACGGGTTGACGTTTCCGCTGCACATCGCTTGCGAATTCAGCACGGTCGGTGTAGTCCAGCATTTGCTCGGACTGTCGGGCATCCATTTGCACACGGTTGATGCTCAGAGCGATTCTACCCTCCACTACGCGTGCCGCGGTGGAAATGTTGGCGTTGTGAAATGTTTGTTGGATAGAGGCGTTCCGTCGGTCAACGAGCCAAACAGCGACGGCAAGCTTCCCATTCATTTGTTGTGGGAGTCTGATCGGGTCGACCGCAATAGTGTGGAGTATGTGGAGGCCAACTTGCTTTTGCTCCTCGCCCATCCGGAGATGGTGGCGCTTTGATTAAAGACCTCGCAATTGCACATGTCGTAACGAACGACGGCGTCTCGTGTGATGGCTGCCTAGTATGCTCTGCGATCTAACGATGTCCTTGACAATGACAAAAGAATCTTTTAGCATTCCCATTTTCTACACCACCTCCGGCGCCCCCTTGGGGCTGCACCCTCCCGTCGTGCGTGTGCCGCATCGCCTGGATGACGCTGCAGCACGGACACCAGAAGATGCAGCAGCAGTCGCTCTCAAGTGTAATTACCTTGCTCTCAAGCTATCCGCTCGCGCTCGGAACTCGGACTACCGTACCTACCTACCTAGAGTAGGTACGTTCACGTAAGTACTTTGATTTCGACACGCGTCCTGCTTTCCCCCTCCTCCCCTCCTCCCTTCCGCGGACCACGCACCTGCACGCGGGCAACAACAACAGCTCGTCCTGGACGGAGCCCTTGCCTCGTAGGCTTCGGCACATCGGCGGCGCGATACCGGGTGAGTGCCAGGCTCGACGGGCGGGCGTGCTCGGCGGGTGGTTGTGGCGGATATCGGCGCGTCATTGCAAATTCCCTGCGGGCGCCATACGCCTCCCTGCCCGTTGCCGTTGCCGCGTGGCCGGAGCTGGGCGGCGGCGACCGACGCCCTCTCCCTCTCTCGTGCTCCTACCTTGGCATTTTTATTTGCCGGCGATTGTCTTCGTAAAAATTTATTATGCCAGTGCATTCGGGCCACTTGCTTGCATTGCAACAACGCCTTCTCATTCCCTCTGCGCCCGGTGTCCATTCCTAATTGCAGCATTGACGTAACTCGAGCATTGGAGCTGACAAGGATGGCCGAAGGCGGCGAGGAGGCGGGATCGGCGCCCCCGCTCAGCCAGGAATCCAACGTCTCGGCGATCTCGGCGCTCGCGCCCCGGCAGCTGTTCCCCTGCGAGGGTGGTGGGGGGCTCGGAGCCTCCGGCGGGGATGGTAACGAGGAGAGGGCAGAGGGGAGCCGCATGGAGACGATCGACGAGGAGGACAATTCGATGGCGTCGGGCGATGAAAATGAGCAGGACTCCGACGATGATTCGTCTACGTCCGAGGAGGAGGATAGCGACAATGACAGCGAGGAAAACGGCCCAGGCTCCGAATCCGACAACGACGAGCACGCCGGCCTCTCCTCCTACGAGAAGCTCCGCCTCCGCAACATCGCCCGGAACGAGGCCCGGCTCGCCCAATTGGGCCTC
>JALLAP010000490.1:0-12482 GCA_036939355.1 Thalassiosira profunda | reverse complement strand
ACAGGGTCGGCAGGTGGAGGCGGGCGAGCGCGTTGAGGCGACGCGAGGGTTCACTTGCAGTGCAGCGTCGTCGATTTTATGAGGGGGTGTTCGCCTGGTGACACCCCAACCCGCGGCGGGAGCCATCTTGCAAGATCGGCATACAGGCATGCACGTTTTAGCTTCGTGAGAGTCTCCACTTTTGAGAGAAAAGACAACCACGGACACTGCAACTTTGCAACCCACCCGCCTCGACCCAGAATGGCGAGCGGTCCCATCCCTGCTCGACCACCCGTTGCCGAGGCGTGGGGCGCCCGTCCGCCGCCGTCGCCCCTCGCCGGTCTCGTCCAATCGCTGCCCGAATCCGTCAAGCTCGTGTTGGCGTCACTGCTCGTCGCGGCGGCACTCCACGCCTTTTTCGCATCAAGGCGTGCCAAGGAGGTGGAAGGTCCGGGCGTTCGCGGCAGGGTGGGTGCCTTGGGCAGTGGCAGCAATGTGGGTGCGGGAGAGGGCGTCGATGGAGGAGATGCCAACAATTGCGCACAAGATGATGTGAGCGATGTTAGTGGGGCTGATGCAATCGACGAAGGGGCTGGTGGTCAGGTATTGGGAGGCGCAGAGCACGACGAAGCAATCGACAAAGCTGCAGGCAAAAAGAAGAAGAAGAAAGTGAAGCGAAATGCGGCGGCCGAACGAAATTACGACGCGCTGATTTGCAAGAGGGAAGAGGAGCCAGACGACGAGCCCGCTGCAAACGACGATGAAGATCGCAGCAGAGCTAAATCCAAAACCAAGAAACAGCAGAAGAGCGAGGAGCGCGAAGAAGAGAAGCCGCAATCGGGCCACGTCCTTGGCCGGGATGTACCTGCAGCTGAAGATGATACAGCCGCCGATGCCGGGCAATCATCCGTAGATCAGCAGCAGCCATCCGCGCCGAAGCCGATCCAACTGCACAGCCAAACCGAACATCCCGGTCTGCAGGGCTACTACAATTGGATGACGACCATCACCTCCCTCTATCGCATCTACGCCATCCCTTCCTATTCCAATGCAAACGGAAGCAGCTCCAATGGCAGCGAATACCACGAGGCCGTCCTTCCCATGCATCCGTCCTCGGAACGAGGATCTGTCCCCGTGTACATTGAGGTGACCAACCGTACAACTACGAAGATCGACGTGTATTGGATCGATTTCAAGGGACGGGAAGTGCACAAAGGCTCTATGCAACCAAAGGGAGGAGTCTGGACGCAAACGACGTGGATCGGACATCCGTGGACATTTAAAGCTGGCGAGGAGGTGTTGTTGAAATATGCTCCGTTTCGGGTGCTCCCGTCGATCGTTGGGATTGAGACGTCGCGCATCGAACAGAATGGGAACGTCGAGGCGATGCAAAAGTTCGCCATCCAAGAGGTGCCCGAGGGCTTCGTGACGAGGATTGGGGGATGTGTGCCGGTGTGCTTGGTGGAGGATGCAATATTACTGGAGCCGCCCCTCCGAGATTCCCTTCGGGTGAACTCCAACAGCATCTTCACGTCCAAAGAAATGGAGCAAGCTGTTCTGTGGTCGTGCCAGCAGATGCAGCGCGAGGACGCCATTTTTCACGGGAACGGCATCGCCTCCGCCAAGCGCTTGCTGCAATACCTCCGAAATGTCTGTTTGCACCCCGCGGAACCGAAATATCGCAAGCTTCGCCTCGGCAACCGCATCTTCCAACAAACCGTCTACAACACGGGCGCGCGGGGCGTCCTCTTGGCCATCGGGTTCGAAGAGCATCGCGGCCACATGGAGTGCGGACCGGGCAGTGGACGCATGTTGCCCCACGAGCGGATACGGCAGATTTCGGATGCGATGGCCGTTGTTGATCGGACGTTGCGAGTCATGGAAGATGGAGATGCGGAGGAGCTGGCCCAGCCGGAAGGCGGCGACGGATTCGGTCGAGCGGGGTTCGGCCACGCCGGTGGGATGAATTTGTGACATCTTATTGCATAAAAGCAGTGACAATTCAAGTTCATCCTTTGTTGTAGTTCATTTGTCCGTCACCCAGTTACATCTCGGAATTAGCGCGTCGAACCCCCCTCTCAAGCCCCTCCAATTCCTTTAGCTCTCAATTTGGATCCCCATCACTGCCACGGCATCAAGGGCAACTCGGTGTATTCCCCCGTAAAGAACACCTCGAGCGACCGCTTCGTCACCACTGCAATATTGAGCACGAGGTCGAGGCCGAAGAGTAGCACGAAGGGCACGATCAGGAGCGTTCCGGGGCTCTTCTTGAAGACGCCCATCATCGAAACTTCTTCCTCTTCGTCCACAGTTGGTTTCTTTGCAGATAGAGATGATGGAGGAGCGAGTGTTCGCCCGGGCAAACCAAAGGCACGGGCCGTCGTCAATTGTCGCTGCTCGCAGGAGCGCGACGCCCCGCGCCCGACGGCGAAGCCATCAACCGAGAGAATCAATAAGCAGTGCACGAGGAACAGCGCCGCGACGGTCGAGCGACGACTAGGGCACCAGAATTGCAACGACCGATGCCCAGCATCAGGCGAACGCGATGCAGGCGCGGCGGATCCCATGTTGCTGTTCCAGTAGGAAGCCACCCGGCGTGATCGATTTCACGTGACCTCATGCTAGAGAGTGACTTTCAGTTGATCACGTGCCACGTCTTCCTCAACTCCTTCCTCCCCCGCTTCCTTCCAGCTTCCAGCTTCCAGCCGCCGAACGCTTGTTCTGGGTCGTCATGTCTCTGTCTCTGCAGGCATGATGAGACCTTTTATCGTCGTTGTGTGGAGCGCCCTGCTGTGGCGGGCGGCGGAGGGCTTTGCTCCTCACTCGACGGCGCGCGCGCAACCTTCGGCGTCGATGAGACTGCGCGCGGTGGAAGTGGACGGAATAGACGCGACGATGACGGCGCCAGCATCGCCGGGGGCGAGCAACAGCACACAAGATGTGCCGTTCGCCGTCGCAGATATGCAGGGGGCGGTGGCCATGCCAACAGCTGCTCCACGGACCAACACGCTGGCCACCTGGCAGCGGCGGCTCGTCACGCAAGAGGATCCTTTCAGCGTGCACAAGCTCGCTTCGTTCGGGTACACCGTCACGTCGTTCGCCCTGTTGGGCGCTGCGGCCGTCCAGGCAATGAAGGGAGAGTTTGCCAACATCCCTCCGTCGCTGGAGCCGGTCGTCGACGCCTTCACCGTTTGCAACCTGGTCATGTGCATCGCGAGCATTCGAATGGCGTTCCTCTATCGACAGGGAGACATTCCCTCTCGGAATGCCTTCTTGGGAACGGCCGTATCATCTCTCTTTTCGGGCTTCTTCATGGTGTGGATTAGCCCCTTTGCAATGGGCGACGTCTTTTATGACATCGGGATCAGCCGGCTCTCATTTGCAATTCTAGTGGGGTTGAATGGCTTTTTTATCTTGGACACATTGCTGAAACAGGACGAGCTGATCGAAGGGCGGAGGGATCGGAAGGCCGAGGATTTTGAGGGACGGGTCCTGATGGACAAGATCGGATACATTTTTCCGGTTGCGTTTGGTATGCCTCTGATCGCAATGACAGGGTTCCTCGCAAGCGTTGCCCATGATCGATACTGGTTCCTCGAGCAGTGCCGATTCATCGATGATACGTTCGCCGGAGTGAACGGTATGCAGGCGCACATCTTCTACCAGCAGCTGTCGACTTCTCTTGGGGCGGCAATGGCAAGCTTGTTCGTGACATTGAGGGACAAGAAGCTCATATCGAAGAATCAGGAACTGGCCGGAATCGCTCTCTTTGCAACTCCGGCATTCGTGTGGTCGGTCTACACAACATATTACTTCACGTCTTCCCTTTTCTTGGAGCGGTCAATGTAGGGTCTGAAAGTAATTGCTGCGTTGTCTCTTTTCTGACGTTGTTGCTGAACTATCTACGTGCTTTCCATCTCGTAGCGCTTCTGCTTCTCGAAATTCAGCCTCTCCCTCGCCAGCTCTGCCTCCATGCTCCAGTCTATCCGCGCACAGTACATCGCAAGCAGGATGAAATGGACCCACGTCCCAATTGTCATGCCTCCTACGAGGCCCACAACGCCGCAGAATGTCCCTTCGTTGCAATCCGTTGTCCCGCCCCATCTCACGAAGGCAAGATGCCACGAAAGTGGGAGCGCAACGCACCAGTATGCGCCCAAAACGATGGGCACCAGCACGCACTGCCTCCCGCAGCCCTTGATGATGGCGTTCAATGTTGCTTGCAGTCCATCCGCAAGCACATACAGCGACAGCAGGGGCAATACCCGGCTCGCCATATCAATCAGGTCTCCGTCGGAAGTGAAGAGCGACGGAAAACTCTCGTGGGGCGTAAAGTAGAGAATGCATCCGAGTACGGCACTCAGCAATCCCCCGATGGCCACACAGACTTTGGCGGACAACCGAGCGCCCTCATAATCCCCCGCGCCCAATTTTTTTCCCAATGCGGGCGCTCCCTGCCGCGCTCATTCCCATTGGGAACATGAAGCAGCTCGAATTGATGGATTGGTAAACCGCCATCGCTCCCAACGCGACGTCCGGGGCGGGATGCAATCGCCCCGCGAGAAATATACATATTTCGCTCGCCCACCATTCAGAGATTGCAACCATCCCGGGCAAGGCCAATGTCAAGTATTGCCAGATGCCGTGGATAGATGCTATTGCTGCAGTGGCCGTTCGCAAGAAAGTTGCAGTGGACTCATAAAACGAGCCCGTGTGCATCATCAGCAGCGATCGACCTCGTTTGGTTCCCTTGAGATACAAGAACATGGCGATTGGTTGCACGATCTGAAACACAGTGGTGGCCAAACCAACGCCCAGCCATCCCAGCCCCATTGTGTGGATGAAGAGCAGGTTCATCGGCACGTGCATCGCTACTCCCAACAGTGCCGCATACGCCGGAATATAAGCCAGCTCCACCGTCTGGAGCCACGTCGTCAACGTGAAATTGATGCTGTATCCCCACAAACCCGGTGTCAAGATACGGAGGTATTGTTGAGTCATCTCCGACAGCACTTCGCCCTGCCCGAGGAATATCAGGAGGGGTTTTATGCCGGAAAGCCAGTAGCAGCCGACGGGGAGGACAAAGAGGAGCTGGACGAAGAGGCCGCGGTAGAGATAAAGCAGGGGCAGGTTGGGGGACGAACCGTCGCATTTGATGTGCGCTCCGTTCATGCCATTGCCATTTGTCGTCAGCGGCGTCGTTTCATTGCAACCACCACTGTCCTCTCGCCTCTCCTCGTCGTCTCGGGTCGTTGTTGTTTGTCCCCTCGCCTGGCCCGCCAAAGTGGCAATCGCCGAGCTCAAGCCCACGCTCAAGCTCATGCCGGTGACGTTGCACAATGTCGTCGCCAACGCCGCCGCCGCCAATTCCTGGGCGCCGATGCGTCCAACAAAGGCGAGCGAGATGAGCCACGGGAGTTTGTAGAGGAGGAAGGAGAGGGTGGCCGGTAGCGAGGTGCGGAGCTGGCATCGCAGCTCGGCGATGAAGGCGGGAAGGCCGCCGACGTCGAAGATTGCACCGCCGGGCTTCGTCATTGCAAATCATTGCATCTCGTCACCGGTGCATTCGGGTATGTATCGTCGTGCACCCCAGCGCCCGCGACATTATGAGTGTGTTGTTTTGTTTTTCCTCAGCTCCCTGCTCCTTTTTCTTCCGGGGGCAAGTCGCAAGCCCGGTCTGACGGACTCTCTTACTCAATCTTGTGCACGAGGGGGGCAAAGTATCGCAATTTGGGGCGCGAAGCCCCCTTTAGTCCGAACCCAGCCACTTCCACGTCCACGAGAGGCCCCTCCCCCTCCAGTCCCTCGCGTCGCTCCTCGAGGCGCGCAATCCCTCGGCACTTTGCATTGGATTGGGGTAGCAAGGGCGCTGAAGTTGGATCGGCGGCTGGTATCGGCTGGCCTTTTTGCTTGCACCCGAGAAGCGAGAAGTGCCGAGGTGCACGTGCACCGCAACGCCCGCCCGCCTTAAAGCCACCCGCGCTCTGCAGACACATCATTGCGCATCTTTGCCTCCCTTTCCTTCGCCTGCATTACAATAATTGGTCGTGTGGGATCTCTCCCTGTCCTAGCGTTGATCGCTGGTGCACCTATCATGTCGGACGACGACAGTAGCGACGATGCATCCCATTCGTCGGCAAACATCGACTCCATGACCGATGCCGAGGTGCGGGAGTGGCATGAGAGAAATTGCGAAGAGGGCGATGAATGGTCGCATGCCTTCGAGTTCTTCAATTCACTACAGAGCGGGGAGCTCTGCACCAGCATCGAAAACCCCCGTCGTCGAGTAATGAAACTCTTTTCAGTAGAAAACTGGAACGCGGTGGGGGGTTGGCTTAAATCCCACACGATATGCAATGAGGCAGACCTATCTGACTGCGGACTGACCACAGAGCATGCAGAGGCACTCTTCAGTCCTGGGGGACGACCATACCAGTGTCCCTTGAAATACATCAACTTGTCGAATAACCCGTTGGGTGCGCGGGGCGTTGCTGCGTTTGTTGGAAGTGCTTCGCAATCAATAGCGTCGCTGAATATGAACGATACACCGTTAGGTTCCGAGGGGACGAGACTGTTGTCGGAAGGGCTCAATGGTGATATGTGCATTGAGGCTTTATCGATTGAAAACACAAACATTGGCGGGAGGCAAATAGAATGCTTACTCGCTGCAAACAATTCCGTGCGGCTAAGGGAATTGCGTATCTGCAACAATGTATTGGGGATATATGGCGTCCGTGCAGTCGCAACTTTTCTGGGTAGGGACGATACAGCACTTGAAAAGTTGACCATGAACTGTGAGACAGCATACCATGCTACGGTTTTGTACGAATCCTTGTCGCGCAACTCAAAGCTGGAGGAACTGAGCTTCTGGGATTCGAGAACGAAGAAATATGTGGTGCCAGAGGCCGCGTTGCCAAGTCTAATGAAATTGGTGTGCGGTGCGCCAACTCTTCATGCGGTGTGTCAATGCAATCATCGGCTAAAATATGCCGCCGGCGAGTGGAATAGGCCCATTGTGGATGAAACGCACAACGGATACAGTCGGTATCGATACATATACGAGGCATTAATGATCAACCAGCGATCGAACCAAGGGCTGTCCGAAAATCAAATTGTCAGGGCAAAGCTACGGAGTTTCTTCTTCAATGATCATTACTGGAAGGAGAGAGCATTTGATGTACGACCATTGGTCGACCTTGATGTTGAACTGATGCCACATGTACTCGAACTCACAAGATTCGAAGCCACCGTTGGCAGAGATACTTATTATCCAATGTGTGCGGGGAACATCGGTTCTATTTATCGTCTGATCAAAAATTATCCAGTGGAAGCCCTCTTTGGATTCACGCGCCAGGAAGAAACGAAAATGCAACAGCTCGAGGCAGAAAATGCACGTTTGAGAAAGCAAGTCGCAGAGCTCCTTGCAGATCGTTCTCATTTGCCGAATAAGCGTGCAAAGTAATGTATTCCGTGTAAATGTCAGATCAATATCGTAGCCCTTAACGTGTCATCAGGTAATGTCAGCGGCCAGTGTTGCAAAGAAGATGGAGTAACAGAGTCCAAAGGACAATTGGCCCAGTGCAGTGCGATGTCTCCATACCAAAAATTGATTGTCGCTTTCAGGGGATGATGCCGAAATCTTGCTCGTTCGAGACAGCGCGTAGACTGACCAGAGCGATCCGACGGACGCGAGCGTGGCAAGAACGATGCGCCCAACGAATAGGGATAAAGTGCCGTCGCTTCGACCGTGCGTCCAGATGCAAACGGATATCAACCAGACGAAGCTGAGCTCGATGAAGCAGAATCCCATGGCAATGTGGACGCGACTCGGCCACTTTCCTTTGGCGGGGACGATGCTCGTGATTACGATTGCGGCGGCCGACAACGCTCCCGTCACTTGTACCACAAGCGCTTGCGTTGCCATCGACGTCAACACAAGACATGTACCATGCACCAGCGCCGTCGTCACGAACGTGATATAAGTGAAGGATCCGACTCTGTTGGTGGCTGCGCTGACGGTGGGCAGGTAGAGCCTCGTGCGATCGACTCGTCCATTCCCTTCTGGATCAACCGCATCATCGTCGTTAAGATCCGCTTGCAGTTCGCGACGACGTCGGCGCGCATCCACAACCACCGCCGTTCCCGTCCCCAGAATCAGCGCTAGGCCGCCCAGAAGGGGAGGAATTCTCGTGAGCTCATCCTCGCCGCCGGCCATTTTATTTGATGCGAGGCATCCTGCTCGATGTTTGCAATTGGATCGAACCGATGCTTCGCCTTTTCATTTCCCAGCAAGGGGCAGCATGACACGAGACGTGTGCCCTCCTTTGCCTGCGCTCTCCGCCCACGGCGACCCTCCCCGCCGCCGCCTCCAACCACTTGGTGACACAAAGAAATTACGTAGGAATAGTAACTAAGAAAGATACCTTTGGATTCTTTCTGTCAGAGCTCCCTCCGCCCGCCGTCCTCCCCCCAGCCCATTTTTTGCCGGCCATGGGCGTCACCACGAACTACGTCCATGTTTGCGACCCGGCGATCGCCGGCGTCGTCGCTTGGTTGGTGCTGGTCATCGTGAGTGGAGCGGTCGTTTGTCTTATCTTCTTCTGCGTCTGCAACTAAAACTCTGACTCGTCGCTCTCCTGCGCAGACTTTGGAAGCAAACGACTTCCGGCACCACCTCCACCTTACCCACCGGCTCCCCACCCTCGCCCGCCCGTCGCACCCGATCCCTCACCACCGCTATGTTGCCTCACTGGTCGCTATCCGCCTCGGTCTGCGCGACGCCCTCGTCGACGCGGCGATTCTCTATGCGCTGGGCTACGCCATCGTGATCGCATTCACGTACGGCGATGCCGATCCTAACTCGCTGTTCATATTGTGGGGCTTCAGCGCCATGGTCTCGGCGTGCCTCTTGGGGATTGCGGGGCTGAAGGTGCCGCAGTGGGTGAGTGAACATTGATGTGCACATATCTTTACCTTATCGATTGCAACAATTCAGCAGGCATGAGTGCACATCATGTGTCATGTGCGATTTGCACTCATATCTGATGTTGATTGCAACTCATTCGTTCTCAGCTCGGATATTACCGGAGGAGCAACCTCCAACTGCTCAAGGACGTGTCCGGCCGCGCCTCCACCGCCGTGCGTGATCTTACCGAGGGAGGAGTCGGCGTCGTCGACTTCCGCTACCAAGCCCGTCTCGGCGTGGGCAGGCACGCTGCGCAATTCGTCTTCTTTCTCCTTCCATTCTACACCGACCTGAAGGTGTACGCCTTCTTCGTGTCCATCCTCGTGGGATTGCTGTTTGGGCATCTGTACCTCTTTCTTGTGTACTGGTTCCGGCAGAGGTTCAGCGACCGTCTCGCACAAGTGGCGATCGGAAGTGCCATTGCATTGGCCGCTGTGTCGGCTTTGGTTTTCGTTGAAGGAATGTACAGTGAGTAGATGGCTGCTATCTTGCAAAAGCAATGCATTTGTCTCAATCATCCATACTAAACCACGATTGTTGCACCACAGTCATCAATACTCTTTGGCATTGGGATCTGAAGGTGGACGGCTGGGTGATCAGCCTTTCATCCTGGCTCGGCTGGCTGGGGTTGAGCCTGTTTCTCCAGCTGATTCAATATTGCGAGCAGCGGAAATTGGCTGCGAGGGAGAGCGCGGAAGGAGAAGAAGACGAAGGCGAAGGCGACGATGACGAGGCGCATTTGTTCATCGAAGACGACGATATTGCGGACGAAAGGGACACAATAAGCAGCTTGACAGCCGGGGGTGGATCGCGAACAGCGATCGAACGGGAGAGTACATTGGGCGGGGAGGAACAATCCGAAGTAGAAACGGAGGCATCACCGAGGGATGAACTGGAAGAGCCATTGATGGGATCCAAAGAGAGTGGTGGGAATATGCCCCAGAGGCCCCAGAGAGAATCGATGGCTGCTTCTGGCTACTTCTATCAGATAGGTTACTTCGACCGCGTGACGCTGGTTGGGAAGCGATCGAAAAAGGAGCCTGCTGCATTGCTCGAGTCGATGAACAATGCAGCCGGCGGTGGTATCGAGGATAGCACCCCACGGGAGATTTACGAGGCGTTTGCGTCGCTGGAACAGTCTGGCAAGAAGACGCGGTGGTACCACCGTCTTTGGCACATTCTTCCTTTCCAGCCGGCGTGGGCGTTGTTCAAAAGCAGCTGCGCAACAACGTGGAGCTGCTGCAAATCGAGCTCCAAGTTTTATGCGAAGACCCGCTGTCAGAAGATATGGCACGTCCTCATCAAAACCTCCAAGCTCATCATCAATCTGCTCGCCATCTACGCGGCCTTGGTTGCCTGCGCTGCCACCACGCAGATACGGCGCACAAAGTCCAAGCTGCCCTTTGTGCGAGAAGTTTTGTACGGTGAGCTTGAACATGCCAACGCAATCTTTGCTCGAAACGAATTCTTATCTCGATGCATTTCGGTTCCTCGCAAATGCAGCACATCAAAACGAGGGTCCAGTCTGTGCCTTCGATGAGAAATGTGGTGACATTCAGGACTTCGATGGAAAAGAGGAGGCTCATTTGGCCAATTACTCGGTGGCCCACTGCGGAAAATGCGGGTACTGCAGGCAAGTGCGCATCTGAGCATGCTAGCTCTTCCGTTCTTGCTAGTTAGCTTTCCTTTCTAACTGTTCGACTTTCGCAGCACGTGGAACGATCTCGAGCTCCAGTATTCGACCCGGCACAATCTGGCAGAGATGGCGCAAGAATGTGGTATGAAGACGGTAAGAAAATGAGCGGCTGTGTTTTGTCTAACGTCGCTATTGATCAATCATATGCTCATGCACTGCTAAACAACATGACCGTAGATGTTTCAAGGGATTGACGGTTTGCAAAAGTGCTTGGAGACAGATATCGGATGGACCTCGAATTGTGCGAGATGTTGGTCAACGGAAGATTTCTTGGTATGCTTCTACGGGGGCCGAGGATATCTATTGCACGAAGCGTTGGTGCATTTTCATCTATCTGCAAAGCAGAATGACCAATCAGCTGGGCAACTTCGAAGTCGATCCGAACTCAATCACATCTGCCACCTGCGAGGAGGCAAATTGCGAGGCAGGAAATCCCGGCCACTTTGTTGAATGTTCGGGATCGAATCGACGTCGGATGAACATCACATCGGACATTGCTAGGCCTCCGCAAGAACAGTGCCAAATTGTCGACGTAGCAGACTGGGGAACGTTTTTCAATCCAGAGTGCTGAGTGTGTGCTCGGGTATAAGAATGAGATCACTAGACACAAATTGCAGTTGCCCTATTTAAACAGCGTCAACGCGCCCCGCTTCTGCCCCTTGTCGTTGCTGAAGCCTCCCACGAGTCCTCGATGGGGATGGCAGACGATCCCGCTGACCTCCGATGGTTTCTCGCCCTTGCCGCTGCTGCATTCGTCCGCGAACGACCGAATTATTTTCTCGACCCTTCCTGTATCGATGTCGAACAACACGACGCACTTTCCGTCGTCGGCCGCAACATACAGCCATCGGTTGCTGGGGCTGACAGAAGCTGCGAGGAAGTCGCCGCCCTGCACGTCGTCCCGCGCGTATGTCCGCAGGACCGCGCCGGAATACGACATGAGATACGCCCGATCGCATCGCGGCACCACGATCATCGTGTTGGGAGGAGAGTGCAGGTGCACCACTGTGTGCACGCTCTTCGAACCCACAATCGATTCTTTGTCCTCCACTACGGCCGTCGCCGAGGTCGGTATTGGCGGTGCAATCTCCCGGATCGGTTCGGCCGTCTTTCCATCCCACACGCGCACGCTGCCGTCCGCACTCGCGGTGACCACTGCGAGGAGACTGCCACCGCCGCCTCCAATCCCTGCGGCCGACCGGGGCAGGACGACGTAGCTGCAGCAATTCACGTAGGAGCGGTGGCCGCGAAACTCCTTCAGCATCCGAGAGCCGATCAGGCCATATTCTCGGCTAGTGGAATCGTGGCCTCCGGTCAGGACCTTCGAGCCGTCGGGCGAGAATTGGATGCACGTGACCGCGGCGCCTTTTTCGAAGATGAAAGAAGTGAGCCAGAGTGTTGCAATTGCCGCACACAAAGCACAAGCAGAGTCCCCAACTCAGCTCACCTTTGTCGCTCGCGCCCCCAGCCCCGCCGTGGGCCCGTTCCACCTTTCTTAGCAGCTTTCCGTCCGCCACCTTCCACACGCAGACCGTTCCATCGGACGACGCCGTGCCGAGCATCATCCCGTCGGGCGAGACGTCCAACGCCAGCACCGGCGCATCGTGCGACAGGAGGTCGTCGCGCTTTTGGTACGGCAGGTCGGACGTGCGGAGCTTTTCGAAGTCGACGTCGCCGTTGATTGTGGGATTGACATCTTTGGATCCCCCTTCGCCCGCCTCGTTTTGGGCCGCGGGCTCTCCCCAGATTTCAATGAAGCCGTCCGAGCTGCCCGTAATGAGGCCCCTCCCGTCGGGCAAAAAGCATGCGGATTCGATGTAGCTCTTCTTTCCCAGGCGGATC
>JALLAP010000489.1:0-29217 GCA_036939355.1 Thalassiosira profunda | reverse complement strand
AAGCGCCCGGAACCTTCCGGAGCCAGAGTCCGTACACTTCGTGGCTCCAGGCCTCCTCCGGCCAACCCGCCGCTCAAGGCTCGGCCGCCGGCATGGTGGACCTGTCTGGGATGCCCGGCGCCTCCCAAAACCAAAACGTGACGGCAAGCATGAAGCGCCGCCGCCTCGATAGCAATGCCGGGGAGGGCCTGTTGTTGGAGATGCTCACCGATACCGTCGTGAGTCCGGCCGCCAATAAGCCGATCTACGGCCAGGAGCAGGCTCTGCAGGCCGCTCTCCTCCAAGCCGCCGGCACCCCGAACAGCGATGCCGGCATGCAGGCCCTGCGGGCGGCCATCCTGAGCAACAATGCCAGCTTGTCGTCGTCCTTGAGTCCCTTCGTGAGCTACGCCAAGCCGTCGGTGGTGCAGCCACAGCCGGCGCAGGACATGTCGCTGACTCCGTTGAATGCCCGCAGCACTCCCATCACCGACACGCCCCTGCTGTTCGCCGACTTCATGCTCGGGGCCGGTGGCGGTCTGGACGACAGCGCGCTGCCCCCGCCCCCGTTCGGCCTGAACCAAAATCAGGACATCCAGACCTCGGCCGAGGTGGCCGCTATGCTCGCCGTGCCGCTGCAGGCGTCGTCGGAGGGCCCGCTGCCTTTGCCCAAGGCCAAAGGGCGAGCGAAGCAGCGGGGATCCAAGAAGGCCAAGGAGGGCACTGACATCGGCACCGGCGTCGACAAGCCGAAGCCCAAAGACACCTCCAACCACATCGTCACGCCGTCCACCACGTCGATCGCGGCCGTCGCCAAGGAGATACGCGCTTCGATGCGCGACGAGGGCGCTTCGGAGGACGCGCACATCCCCGAGTACGCGAGCGCGATGGAGGCGAGCCAGGCGTCCCAGCAGGCGATCCACGATTGGGATCGCAAGATGGGATTAAGAAGGGCCCACAGCAAGACGATGCGGGAGAGCTGCCGGAGCCGGAAGAAGGTGCTGGACTTTTTGCGGGGGGAGGGGGCGGGGTTATTGCGGCTCGTGCGGGCGAAGGACAGGATGGAGGGTGCGAACGAAGGGGAGCCGACGGTGGAGGAAATTGCAATGGCGACCGAGGAGGGTATCGCAGAGCTCGTGGCCGCAGAGAAACCAGAGAAAGTGGAGGAGCCGCCAATCGCAAAGCGCCACTCGGGCAAGCTGGACGACGATCTTGCGCAGCTGTTCCGACGGGCGTCGCTGGACCACGAGAAGCCCGTCTTGCCTGCCGACATACTCGCGGTGGCCCGCCCACCGCCCTTGGAAGATTCCGATCGGCTGCAGTTCCACGCCACGAGCGCTTGACTACTTGGGGCGGAGAGGAAGCAACGATACGCAAAAAGCGCATAAAGAGATGCATGCTTTTCTCTCTGCCACAGGTCCGGCTTGGGAGCGTTTGGCTTTGGGGCCGGAGCGGAGGGTTTACGAATGTCATTTACATAAGTTCGTATCAGTAAGAGATAGCTTAGCTTTTAGATAGAGGGACAGTAGCTATTCGCTTGTCGAAGAGACAACGTAGCTACATGCATTCGAAGCCACTACGACCCCGACACCGCCGTTTGCTTTATCTCCTTCTCGAGATACTCCTGCGCCACGAACGCGACCGGCACCCCCGAAGGATCGGCGAACTGCGGATCCAAGCCCCCCGCGCTCCCGCCCCCGCCTTCCGTCGGGGCGTACACCACGTTCATTGACCGCACCGCGGGGTTGGGGACCACCGCCCTCTTGCGCAATTTGCGCTCCCGCGGCAGCAGCAGCACCCCCATCGAATTGGGCGACGGCGCGACGTACGCCGACCCCGATGGCTGCGGAGGCTCGAACTGCCCCTGCCCTTGGTTGAGCCGCGCGTACGGGTAGTCCTGCCGCGAAAATCCTAACTTGGCGTAAAATTCCTCGCTCCTGCTCACGTCCTCGCAGTTCACCGCCAGGAACATCATCGGATCCGGGCGAATGCCCACGATGGCCCGGACCGGCAGTCCCGCCGGGCTCACGACGTTGACCCACCCGTACGCGTCCAGCACGTTGCCCCCGTGTTTGGTCATTTGCGAAATGCGGTACTGCGGCACCCCCAGTTGCAAGTAGGCGATATTATCGCCCGGCGCCGGCTCGTTGTTGAATTCCCCGCCGGAGCGCTTGTACAACGGCGCCGTGGCCGACGGGTCGTACCGGAGGTGGAGGGACGCGTGGCCGCCGTATTGGGACAACGACGAGACGGGAAGTTCGAAGGCGGGCGGGACGGAGAGGGTTTCGGGACCGAAGCCCAGCCACTGATGTTGCAATGCGTTCGATTGCGGTTGTTGCATCAGTCACAAAAGTACTCACATCATATGAGCATCACATCATTTATCGCTCCAGCACTCACCGCATCCTTTACCCCTCCTCCACCGCCGCCCCTTTCCCTTAAGATCTTCATCCCATCGAAGCTGTTGGTGAAGAAGGCGATCGTCTCGTCGAACTGGCTCCTGTCCGTGACGTCGACCGTGATGGATTGGAACGCGGCGTTGGCGTCGGCGAACTCGGGCAGCGTCCCCAGCGCCGCGTGGGCCGCATCATCATTGCCGATTGGGAGAGACGCCGCCGCGGCGAGGGAGGAGGCGAGGATCCCCCGCCGCAGCGCGGCGCGCCGGGTGTGGGCGTGCTCGCCCTCGCCCTCGTCTGCGTCTGCGTCAGCGTCGCGGGGGGCGGTGGCGAGGGCGCCGCGCGGTCGATGGCCGGCGCGCGGGGGCGAGAGCGGCCTCGCCGCCGGGCGACCCGGCGCCGCGGAGAAGGCCGCCGCCCCGCCAGCGAGGAGGGCGGCGAGGAGGGCCGCAAGGGAGGCCGCAAGGGAGGCCGCAAGGGCGGCAGATGGGTTCGTCATCTCGGTGCGTGAATGTGTGTGCCGGCGGACTCGTGACTGACTGATCGACTGAAGGCGCCAAGTCACGGATCACAAATCCTTTTCCGGGCCAGAGGTCCATTTAAGAGAGGTGTGCAAAGTGGAGCTAGGACACAAAAACTTCCGTGCCCACGTTGAACCATCGGAATTCAAAATGGCTGACGGTAGCTTTTGAATTTGGTCAGCCCTGATGGGGTGCTCATCTGCTCATCTCCCCTTTGCGCCTCCTCCGACGAGCCCCTCCGCCGCCTCAATCGAGCCGGCCAGGGCGTCCCGCGCGCCCCACCCATCCCATCGATGGGCTAGGGGCCGAGGGTCGGCGTCGTGGGCTCCAAAAGAACGGTCGCTTCGTCGGAAAGTGGAGCTGTGTGCGAGTAGGTAGTTGTGCTCGTGATGGGTGGGCGTCGAGCCGCTGTGGGAGGGAAAGGCACTCCCGAATCGCTGCGGCATCGCCCGTCCTCGCCGTTGTTCCTATCGGTGCATCTGCGGTCGAGATTCGGCGTGGGGGCGGCGACGAGAGAACGTCCTGGACGTGCACATCACATGTCACTGGTTGCAAATACAGAGGGGAGAGGGGAACCTCGGAGCTGTGAAGGGCCAAATCATCAATTCGCTCGACGGGGGCAGTTCGGACGCGTGGGGGAGGCGTGGTGAGTCGGGTGGGGGGTTCGACGCTGGCGTCGTTTCTTGTTTTGGATCGAGGACGACGAGAGACCAGAGACCGGAGAGGGAACGGAAGCGGGGGGACCGGGGAGCACGCCGGCTGGGACAGAAGCTGAATGGGGGGATGGAGAAGAAGGGGAGGGGAAGCGAGGCACCAACAATAAACTAGAGGAAATCGACGAGGCATTGCAATGGCGCGTCTCTCTGCTCGAGTCGTCCGGGGCTCTGATCATCGGGAGAGGATACCGACAGAGACTCTCCGTGCCTCCTCTCGAGCGAGAAGCTGCCCGGAGTAAAGAGCGTGGCTTCAGCGCGAGCGAACACTGCGACGCAAAGCAGAGAGGGAGGGAGAGGAGCGCGTGGTCACAAGGGAAGAGGACCGAACGAGGACAAGCTTCGTTAGTTTGGCTTCCTGATGCATGCATCTCATGCGCGACGTCGTCGGAAGCCCTCCGACGACCGTCCTGGCGAGAGAGTGGGCCGCCCGACGCCCGTCGGCTCGATACGAGCTCGCAGCGGGCTACCGTCAAGCCCTACGCGGCGTTTACTAGAGGAAGCAAGGCGATCTCAGATTTCGTTTCAAATATCGATGGTTCAACGTGAACGTGAGAAAAAGACGCGCAGAATGCGCGCCTTGCACACCTCTCTTAAATGGACCTCTGGCTAAATGACCCCATATGTTGTCATGACGTCACTGTGACACCCTCAGAAATTTTTGGGGGGGAACCCCCCAATGAGAGGTTGGAGGGGCGCAGCCCCAACGGGTTTTTTTGGAGGCCAAAATTTGAGGGTATGAGGGTCCTGGGTTGAGATCCAGACCCCCTAAGATCCGGTCATGAATTCTTCTCATGTCCGTCCCTTGTTGTAGGAGTAGAATTATTGAAGTTTGTTACCGCCAGGGAGAAATGCTCTGAGCGCTGAGCTAAGGGGGCCTACGTAAAGCAAGAGACCGCGCTGTAACAACCTGGTTAAAAAGGCTGGGGGTCGAACCCAGGACCGAGTGATTCACGTTCACTTGCTCTACCGCTGAGCTACCTTATCAACCTGTCGTATCCACACGGGGGGCAATCCACAGAAACCCGAGGAGTAGAATTATCCCTAACTATTTCATACCTAATCGGTAGGTAGGTAAGGACCTAAAGGCCCTTCTGACTTTCGACATTTAAAATAGAAATCGGTAGGTACCGCGGCAGGTGTGCTACATACGCGCTGGTATTGAAACATAAAATCGAGAAGGGGTCATCTAAACTCCCGCCCAAGTCGGAAAATGTACTAATTCCGCCGTTCACAAGAAAAGAGCAACGAGATCTTTATTCAAAATTATTTCGAATAAACAATTCCTCGTGTACGTAGTACACGTAGATTTTGTACCAGAGGTCTACACGCGGTAGGTAACCATTGTTGGGAACTAAAAGGAGGAACAACCCAACTTGGCATTCACAGTGGGTGACTTTGTGTCGACATACTCGCAGCAAGAGAAGCAAAGTCAGTACGATGTGGTCGCAACCTCATTCTTCATTGACACCGCAACAAACATATACGAATACGCGTTCATCATGAAGCACTTGTTGGACAGCGATGGGGAGTCGCCATCGGTATGGGTGAACTGCGGACCCGTTCAATGGCTCCCTGCGCCTGCGCCCTCCTCCGTCCAACAGTGGAAGAGCTGAAAGGTATATTGGTATTGGAGGCCGCTGGCTTCGAATTGCTCGTCTGGCAAATTGCTGAGGACGCAGTGGCGTACAAAGGCCGCGGCAAATGTTGTTCGGGGCATTACTCTGTCTTTGGGCGCTGGTGCAAGGTATTTGCGCCTCACAAGGCTAAAGCTAGCGAAATCGCTAACAGAAGCCAGAACGAAGGAAAAAAATGAGCACATGGCGCAATGGTACGGACCGAACCTTGATGTCAGCCTTTGTTGTGGACCCAATGGATGCCCAAAGGCCGCGGCAAAAAGTTTGCCGGGCAAAAGTGTGTTGTCTTTTGGCACTGGGAGAGCGAAATTGCACCTACCATGTGGAATCATTCACGCCATTTTGTTACCAATACAAGCAAGCAACGAGGCTCTTCTCAAAGAAGCTGGCCAAACAAACACATGCCCCCTCATCCCACTGCCAAACTATGGTATGTTGCACTCGAATGGACAGAATTCCTAATTCTCTCTTCCGGCTTTGTGACGTGGATCGCTTGGGCAGAACCCTGGCTGGGCACAAGTTTGTGGTGGAAGTCCCTTGAATTTTGTCCCGTACATGGATGCTCTTTGCTGAGATAGCTCCAGCACATCGGCTCGTCTGGTATTGCTACGCGACTGTTTCATCATTGCACGTCGTTCTTCCACGATGCGCCTTTGCTCTGCCAGACATTTCCCATCACACTCAGAGGCACCGGTGCTGGTCACTGATGCATCAATGCCCCCTGCGCTCTTTCTCTGTCCAGGCATTATCGCATTCCCGTGCAATTGCACATCTTGATCCACTACATTTGCAGACTGTACAAACCAAGGCCGTTTTCTCTCCTCTTCATAGGCACATTCGCCCCCCAGCTGCTTCACCTTTGAATGGAATCCTGCTAGATCTTCCGTCGCCAACTGTACCATTCTTGCATCAGAAGGCAGCAGAGACGAATCGCTAACCTCCCGCGAGTAAGCCACTTGCATCCTGGTTTGATGAAATCGGTCAGCATTCTCAATGGCGGCCATCCCAGGCAGCAACTCATCTGTGGGCACATGATCGACGATGAGGACACCGCGATCGTGATCCATCTCGTGCTGCACACACCGAGCCAGCTCTCCCCGGAGAGTTATTTGTTTGGTGGAACCGCAGGATAATGAGCCACCATCGTTGCAATCCAGGGACTCATACTCAATTGCCACCTGTGCATCGCGCAACAGCGTGGCGCAAAACTCTGGGGGAAGCACCAGACACTCTTCGGTCCATACCAGCATTTCCGATTCAGGCGAGCGCTGGATGATGCGCGGGTTGACGAGAAATATGCCATCCTCTCTGAACTGTTGCTTTCTTGCCCCTTCGCCAGTTACATCCATTTGCCTTCTCCCTCCTCCAGCATCACTGGCCGCACCATCAATGAACACCAAGCTTGCATCCAGCCCACACTGCTGAGCAGCCAAACCCACCGCCCCCTCCCGCCTCGCAGTATTCTTGAGCGCTCTGGCAACAACGCGAAGCTGTTCAAGTTTGATCTCATCCCGGAAAATTGATGTTGGTATTGGAGACGCATTGTGGCGCAAGATAGGGTCCGGCCATCTGCCCATTTCAATACCGGCTGCAGAGTAGGGTCCACACTACCAATTTGCAAGTACGCCTCATACAGGGTCAGCGGCCCAGGCAGAGCAGTGCCCTGCCAGTTCGGCAAAGAATCGATGCGGTAGCCGCGCAGCCGCGGATCGTGAATGCCGCTGAACGGTTGTTGATCCGCCGCGCCAGCTTGCAAAGGGTTGATGGCGACGGTGGCGAGCACCAGATTTGTAGAGATTAGCCCCTGGCGAGCACTGCGCCCACGAACAAGGGGGTGTCATGCACCGATGCTGCATCGGGGACGGAGCGGAGGTTGAAGGCGCCAGTTCTGGCAATGGTGGCGACTGCCATAGCGAGGGCGGTGGCGCGTCCCGTCATCTCTGAGCTGAGGTGATGGCACAGAGCAGAGGTTGTCGCGAGGACCGGCGGGATAGGAAAGGGTGTGCGTGCAGTGCTGAGGCAGCGGGACCTCAACCCTAACCCCAACTGCAAACCAACCCTAACCCACATCACTCCTTTTCACCGCCCACCTCCACTTCATCACTACTTGTTTCCTCGCCTCGTCGCACGCCCTGCGCTGCCGCTGTCAGCTGGGAGGAGCCAACCATGCTGTCTGCATCACAAGCCTCGCTGCGGCGGCTATGCAGATGCGCCCACGCGGCGGCCCGCACCTCAGTCTCCCTCAGATTGCGTCACAACTATACGATGGCCCTAGCGCGAGAGATCCCTGACTCGTTCGTCGACGCGGTCGCCGCCCACTCCGCCGACCGGACGAGCGCAGTATCGCTAGCGTTGGCCCGGGAGCAGCACGCCGAATATCTCTCGCAGCTGCGAACGCACGTCCCGACACTGTGCCTGCCGGCGATCGAAGCCCACCCGGACTGCTTGTTCGTGGAGGATGCCGTGGTGACAGTTGGGGAAACGGCTGTCATCACGCAACCGGGACATGCCTCGCGAAGGGGAGAGGTCGAGTCCATCAAAATTGCATTGCAGCAGCTGGGCATGGCCAACGTTTACGATATGAGGGATGAAGAGCGCGCAACATGCGACGGGGGCGACGTGATGTTCACCGGCAGGCATCTCTTTGTTGGGTTGAGCGATCGCACAAACAGTGAAGGGTTCCGTTTCCTGAGAGATGCATTCCTAGATCATGGTTTGGTGGAAGAAGACATCATTATGGTCCCTCCTGTTGTTGCAGGAAAAGATGTGTTACACCTGAAAAGCGCGGTCACGCATTTGGACGAGCAGACACTGCTGGTACCCGAAGGCAATGTTGGGGATAGTGTTTTGGAAGCAATGAAAGCATCAGAGAGGAAGTACGATGCAATAAGACTTCCTGATGTACTATCGTGCAACGTGGTGGTTGCGAATGGGCATCTGTTGGCGCAAGATGCACCTTGGAGGTGTCCAACACCGGATAGAGGAAGCTTGCAACGAGCGGGATTTGGGGTTGATGTTTGTCGATACTTCAGAGCTGGCGAAGAAGGATGGGGCCTTGACGTGTTGCAGCGTTTTGCTTTCCGTGTAAAGGAAAAAGCAATAAGCAGGGGGAAGGGGCGGCAACAGGCGTCGCGTACGCGAGGAAAGTGACGGAGCAAGCAATGTCAGTCCTCTCCCTAGAGATGTGCATTGCCTCTGGATTCGCTCGAAGCAAGCAACAAATCGTCTCGACAATTCCACTTCATCCTCGCATCATCCTCGCAGTAAAAGTTGGTTTCTCTTCCTCCACCTCTTCTCATCCCTTAGCAAACCTCACTCTCGGTCGAGTCCGGTGGATGTTTATTCGCCAGGCCCTCGTACTCTCTGACACAGAACCTCGCCTCCTCCCGGTGCCGGCTCTCCATGCAAGGCCACAGCTCTGCGCTGACCTTGCCAAACGGGAACTTGAGCTTATATCGCAGTTCCCTCCAGTTTGAGTACTGGTGGGACCAGTGGACGGTCTTCCCACTCTTGTTCGGCATTCCCCCTGGATACAATCCATGTATGGCCTCCTTGTTGCCAAAGTACTGCGCCACGTCGATCTCTGTCTTCTCTCTTCAGCGCTTGACTCTTCTCTTCTTGTGCTGCAGCCACTGTACGCTCTCGTGGGGACACACCGTCATCAGATTGCTGTTCGATACGGCAGGTATGTTGCAAACATTATCCGCGAAGATCTGTATCCCCTGCAAGGAAAAGGAACGCAACGGACTTTCCAGCCAATACCGTTTGTGTCGATCCTCGAGAAAAATCTCTTCAGTCTCTGGATCGCACCAGTAGCTCAGCGATATCAGGTCGACGGCGCCCGCGGCCGAGGAGGAGTAGACCGCGTCGAAGTCCACGTTATTCGTGGTCTCGTCCAGCGTCAGCAGACTGTCGTTCATGAGAACAAACCGATCCCAGTCCGAGTAGGAATTGTTCACGTACGGCAGGGCTTGGGTTCCTTTCTTCTCCTCTTGGGCGTAATGGCACTGCGGATCTCTCGCTAAGATTTCTAACATGGCATCGTATCGATTCTTCTGGTACTTCGTCGTGACGAAATCCAGCCGTTCCGCGCACGTCAGTTTGCGCTCCCAGATGCACATGCTGCACCGACCTTCGGGATTGGCCCTTTCTTCGGCCATGCACTGCGGGTTGCTCTCCATAATCTCCGTCGCCGCATCGGATTGATTTCCCCCATACTTCCCCACGACAAAATCCAGCCTCTCCCCGCACATCCTTTTGCGATCCCAGGCGCACGCATCGCATCTTTCGGCATCATGGAAGCTCGTGTCCAAACGCGCCTCGCTCGTCCCTCCTGGGCTTCTCGCCGCATTTGCCTTTTCTGTATTGTTGTACCTCGTCAGCAATCCCCCCTGCGTGATGGCGTCACACCACAGTCCGGCGTCGTACCGATCGTTGACGTAGTGTTGCACCTCGAGCCTCAGTGCCACCGCTGGCAGGCTCTCCTTGACGTACTCCACCAATTTCAGCATCGAACTTTGGACGGCGCCGTTGCGAGGTGCGGCGATGACGACCTTGCCGATGTGCTTGTTGTGCTCGACCATGCACTCCAGATGGGACCACACCGCCTTCATTCTCCATTCGTCCGCCGGGTAGTGCGCTATCACCAGCACAGTCCTCCCCCGTTGCTTGTCGTGCATCGCATTTTCTGTATACGCCCGCCCCATCGACGTTGGCCGGCGCGGCGGCCATAATATTGCATCGTTATTTTGTTTTGCCACGCCGAGATTGTCGACGAAGAACGAGGATACAACGTAGGGAAGCAGCCCGGACGCGACGAGCAGCGAGAGGAGTAGTATGCGCCTCAGCTGCCGCGACGCGCCGTTGCCTCCGCTTCTTGAGCTACGCGGACAGTCAACCGACGCGGTGCACGGTCCGCATTGTACAGTGCAGAGTGCCATTTCACACCCACCGCGGCGCCGCGCCACCCCCCAGAGAGGCGGCAGAGTTCGGGGCGAGGACGGGCGGAGGGGGGTGCGCAGGGAGGAGGACTGCGCAAGAAACCCTAACTCCAACCCCATCCCAAACCTAACCCTAACCCGGGTTGGGGCGCTCAATCTGGACAATTTCTACGGCAAATTTCTACGCATGTCTCAGTATCCTTTTGGCGGTCAAATCGGGTTTTTCTCGAAAATCTACGTATGTCTTGGTATCTATTTTGGCGGTGAAAACTTGCTGATTTCTACAGGATTGTCTACGTATGTCTTAGTATTGAAGTTGACGGAGGGCGCTGTCACAGAGCCGCGGTACCAGACCTCCTCGGGAAGAGGAGAGAATGACGTGCGCACGACGAAACGTGCCGCTTGCCGAGGACGAGGACCACGCATGCGTGCACCGAAGGGGCCGACGAAAACAACTGCGGTTAAGGGTGACGGGGGAGCGCGGCGAGGAGGCACGGGACGGGGGCGCACTGCGCCAGCAGGCACAAAAGCGCCGCGCGGTGCTAGCCTTTCTGGCTGCCCCGCTATCCTCTTCCTGCTCGCCGCGATCTCATGCACCTAAACCTCGACGGGGGTACCATGAAACCCCGCGTGCTGTACTTTGCGGTGTTCGTCTTCTTCTCGCTTTCTGGAGGTCGATTCACCGCCACCTTCTTGGAGCACGAATTGCAATTTTCAGAGACCTGGATGATCTCTGCGGCGATGGCAATACAGCTGCTGAGCTCCAGCATTTGCAGTTCCTGGCTCGGGAGTTTGGCCGATTCGCTGGAATCTAAAGGAGGAAACAACAGCGGGAGGCTGCGGATCATGTCTCTGGGGCTGCTTCTGAGCACCGTTGCCACTTTGATGCATAGCTTTGGAAGCTTTTACATGCATTGGAGCACGGTCAATATGCAACAAAACGCCACCGGAATGGACACCGACTCGGATGGAGAGGATGCGGATGGGGACAATCCACAGCCGAAGATTCCGCTGGTGTTATTGGCGTATCATTTAATCCTCCGCGCTGTTTTCTCGATCGGCACATCAGCATGCATGCCAGTGTTAGATGGATTGACATTGGCGCAATTGGATCGAGAGGGAAGGGACAAGAGCTGTTACGGGAAGGAAAGGGTATACGGCGCTGTCTCGTGGGGGCTAGCGCACATGCTGATACTCGGTCCATCGCTTGATCGATTTGGCTTCAAAACAATCTATGCAACCGTATTGCTATCCTTCGTTGGATGTATGATCACATTTCATTTCTATGGGAGATCAATCTCGGTAGCAACTGAATATGCTAGAGTCAGCGCAAAGATTGCAAAAGACGACGTAGCCAAAGAAGATGAAATGGATCCTCCAGACATTGTTGCGCCCGCGAAACCGCCACGGATAGGAAGCACGCTCAAATCCAAAACGAGCACCGTCGATGATGATATACCCAACAATGATGGCAGTGGGGGCGCACAAGAGAGGCTCACTGTGGCGCACATCGTACAACTTTTGCTCCGAAGAGATCCCATCCTCAACGCTTCATACATCATCGCCTTGTTTGCCCTCTGGATGGGAATGTCGGTCGTCGAGAGTCTCATCTTTTTGTTCTTTGAATACCTCGGCGGGTCGAACGCGATGATGGGTCTGACGGTGACAGTGACGGTGCTTTTTGAGATTCCACTGTTTCATTTTGCGCCAGATGTGCTCAAATTTCTTGGATCGCCGACAAGAATGATGCAATGGGCCAGCGTTGCATACGTCGTGCGGGTGATCGGCTACTCGTTCGTACCACAGTCGCATCCTTTTTGGGTGCTATTTCTTGAGCCTTTGCATGGGGTTACAATCGCATTTGCATTCACGAGCTGTGTAGCGGTTGCGGATACATGGGTGCCGCGCGGCTACGAAGCTAGCGGGCAAGGTTTCAATAGTATGATTCGAAGCATGGGGCAATTCGTCGGTCTCTGCATTGGGGGAGTACTCGAAGGTCGAACATTGTACCGCGTGTTAGCAGCAGCAGTGACCTTGGGTAGCATCGTGCTGGGAGCAGGAATGTATTGGACAACAGAGCCACAAGCAGAGGTGCAGGAAGAGGAGCCAGCAATATCGCAGGATTGCAAAAGACAGGAGATGCAGTTGGAATTGACATGAAGTTCATAGAAACAACAAGTTGGAACGACACACTTTCAATTGTAATCTTCTCGCCCGCCACTCTGATACTATGACAGTGCAAGCACAATACCATTTTCCTTACTGCTACCATATCTTCTCCTCAACAACCAATCTACACTGTATTAAGAATTCCCCAACCACCACCTCTTTGCTCTACGGAGCCGGAGCGGGATAATGCACCATGAGCAAGCTCAACCATACCGCCGAGGAGAAGTATCCCGTTAACCAGACGGTTTCCTCCTTCCACACCTCCCAACTCTTGGTCACCACGCGACGGCGCATCGCGTCTTTTCCACCATCGAAGAAGCTTGGGCGGAGTGCTAGTTGTTGCTTGCCTTCCCTCTTTGCACTGATTCTACCTTCCCTCCAGCGCCTCACGTACATCGGGACATCCACCGAAACCATGTATGCAGAAAAGGCAAAACAAGCTGCACATCCCAAAACGCCCAATCGATATAATTCACGATGGGGCGAATGGCACACGGCCAAGCTCCCCAGAACGCAGCCCGCCAACGCCCCACAAACGGCCCATATGCTCTCCTCGATCGCGTGATGAACGTGATTCAAGGTGACGACGCCGCACCAGCAAAAGCCCTGCGCCACCGCAATCAATGGCACCAACGCCATCCCCAAATGGCACGCCGCGGGATGATCGTGGACCTCCCCCAGGTGATGCAAAAACAACGAGATTTGCATCGCGAAGCTGATCTCCGCGACGGTGGCCGCGAGCCGTCCCAAGAAAATGGACGACGCGCAGGTATCCCACAGACAGTACCGCTCCAAGTCAATCCGCGGAAGGAACGAGCGGTACGCGCAAACGAAGACGTATACGCCTGACAGGAGGAGGTGGTGCCGTTGGTACGGATGGCGATGGTTGTTGATGCTGCTGACATCGGGAGGGATGAGGGAGCGGTAGGAATGTATCCAGAGGGCAACGTTGAGGACGGAGATGGTGCAGAGGAGCGCCCACCAGCGGAGGGTGTGGTGATGATCGAGGGCCGCCTGGATGGAGCGCCGGACGCCTTCGTCGACTGGGCGGCTACTGCGGTGGGACCTCATGGTGGGTGGTCTGGTGCAGTCGACTGGGCTACTGCGGCGGTGGGACGTCATGGTGGTGGTCTCAGGTAGGGCACCTTTGCTTGTGAGCTTCGAGCTTGAGTTCGCAAAAAAAAGCGACAACCTGACAACCTGTGCGAAGGTGAAGGTGAGAAGTATTTGAGTACTAGATCCTACGCATGTATATTTTGAGTTCCACCACCACCTAACCCCTCCAACCCCGCCCAATGACGCAAGCACGCGGCCGGCTCTCTCACAATATCCTCAGCCCCAGAGCCCGCCTCCACACGGTGCATGCACCTTCCGCTCGGTCCCCTGCCCGATCCTCACCAACCGCGCCGCCAGCCATGTCGTCGTCGGACAAGGAGGCCTTCCTGGCCGTGTACAAGGAGATCGAGGCCGAGATCATCTCGGACATCCAAAACCTCCCCGCCCTCTCCGACGCCGTGAAGAAGCAGCTCACCGACTACTACTCCACGTGCCTCCCCTACACCGTCCCCGGCGGGAAAATGACGCGTGGTCTCACGGTCATTAAGGGCGTCGAGGTCCTCAAGCAGCGCGCCCTGACGGAGAAGGAATTCAAGGACGCTGCAATTCTCGGGTGGCAGGTGGAGTGGCTGCAGGCCTTCTTCCTCGTGGCCGACGACATCATGGACGCGAGCATCACCCGCCGGGGCTCGCCGTGCTGGTACAAGTGCCCCACGGTGACGCAGGACAACGCCATCAACGACGCGCTGATCCTGGAGAACATGATCTACCAGACGCTGCGGCGGCACTTCAAGAAGCACCCCTCGTATGTGCAGCTGCTGGAGCTGTTCATCGACACGACGTTCCAGACGGAGGTGGGACAGCACATCGATACCAACGGCACGCCCTACGCGGAGGGGAAGCGGGCGCCGTTGGATTTGACGCGGTTCACGCTGGATCGGTACCAGGGCTGCGTGCGGTACAAGACGTGCTACTACAGCTTCTACCTCTCGTGCGCGTTGGCGCTGGCGTACTGCGGATACGACCCCGACAGCGAGGAGGGGAAGGCGCTCTACAAAAACGCCGAGGATATTTGCATGATTCTGGGGGAGTACTTCCAAATTCAGGACGACGTCCTGGACGCGTTCGCCCCGCCCGAGGTGCTGGGGAAGATTGGCACCGACATCGAGGACGCGAAGTGCTCCTGGCTCGTGTGCAAGGCGCTGGAGCTCGTGAACGACGAGCAGAAGAAGGTGCTGGAGGAGCATTACGGGAAGCACGAGTCGGAGGGGGTGCAGAAGGTGAAGGACCTGTACAAGGATCTGAAGTTGGAGGAGCTGTACCACGCCTACGAGGAGGAGCAGAAGGCGACGTGCGATGCACTGATTGCGAAGATCGAGCCGGCCAACTTCCAGGAGCTGTTCAAGTTTTTGCTGGGGAAGATTTACAAGCGTCAGAAGTAGATCTGAGGGTGAACGACGAGGGTGAGCGACTGCTACCGGAAGGCTTCTGGTCATGCAACAATTATGCAAGGGGGGGGGGGGGGCAGTGCCTATCAACACTGATTGGCAAAGACATGTGATGTTGCTGAGGGATTAAGTTGCTCCAATTGAACGTCATGTCAGTTCCAACTGCATATCTTGACTTTTGCAATCCCGTGATATTGTTGGCTCCTCGTCCTGAACCTCTCTTTGCGGCTCTGTTGTCCAATACATTCCTGCTCCCAGTACGAGGCTACCCAATGTCACTACTGCTGCTAACACGCGATACAATATTCGGCCTTCGAGTACTCCTCCGATGCAGAGACCGACTAACTGGCCCATGCTCCTTATCCCGGACATGAAGCCCTGCCCGCTAGCTTCGTAGCCGCGCGGCACCCATGTATCTGCAACCGCCACACAGCTCGTGAATGCAAAGGCGATTGTAACCCCGTGCAACGGCTCAAGAAATAGCACCCAAAAAGGATGCGACTGTGGTATGAACGAATAGCCGATCACTCGCACGACGTATGCGGCGCTGGCCCACTGCATCATTCTTGCCGGCGATCCAAGAAATTTGAGGACGTCTGGTGCAAAGTGAAACAGTGGTATCTCGAAAAGCACCGTCACTGACACCGTCAGTCCCATCATCGCGTTCGACCCGCCGAGGTATTCAAAGAACAGAAAGATCAAGCTCTCGACGACCGACATTCCCATCCAGAGGGCAAACAAGGCGATGATGTATGAAGCGTTGAGGATGGGATCTCTTCGGAGCAAAAGTTGTACGATGTGCGCCACAGTGAGCCTCTCTTGTGCGCCCCCACTGCCATCATTGTTGGGTATATCATCATCGACGGTGCTCGTTTTGGATTTGAGCGTGCTTCCTATCCGTGGCGGTTTCGCGGGCACAGCAATGTCTGGAGGATCCATTTCATCTTCTTTGGCTCCGTCGTCGTTTGCAACCTTTACGCTGACTCTAGCATATTCTGTTGTCGCCGAGATTGATTTTCCGTATGTATGAAAAGTGATCATGCATCCGATGAAAGATAGCAGCACGGTTGCATAGATTGTTTTGAAACCAAATCGATCGAGAGACGGGCCGAGTATCAGCATGTGCGCTAGCCCCCATGATACAGCGCCGTATACCCTTTCCTTCCCGTAGCAGCTTTTGTCCCTGCCCTCTCGATCTAATTGTGCCAAAGTCAATCCATCCAGAACTGGCATGCATGCTGATGTGCCGATCGAGAAAATGGCTCGCAGGACAAGGTGATACACCAATAACAACAGCGGAATCTTCGGCTGTGGATTGTCCCCATCCGCATCGGCTGCACCCAAGTCGGTATCTATTTCGGTGGCGTTTTGTTGCATAATGACCGTGCTCCAATGCATGCAAAAGCTTCCAACGCTATGCATCAACGTAGCGACGGTGCTTAGAAGCAGCCCCAGAGACATTATCCGCATCCGTCCGCTGTTGTTTCCTCCTTTAGATTCCAGCGAATCGGCCAGACTCCCGAGCCACGAACTGCACAGACTGGAGCTCAGCAGCTGAATGGCCATCGCTGCAGAGATCATCCAGTTCTCTGAGAATTGCAATTCGTGCTCCAAGAAGGTGGCGGTGAAACGGCCTCCAGAAAGCGAGAAGAAGACGAACACCGCAAAGTACAGCACGCGGGGTTTCATGGTATCCCCGTCGAGGTTTAGGTGCATGAGATCGCGGCGGGCAGGAAGAGATAGCCAGGGGGATAGCGGGGCAGCCAGAAAGGCTAGCACCGCGCGGCGCTTTTGTGCCAGCTGGCGCAGTGCGCCCCCGTCCCGTGCCTCCTCGCCGCGCTCCTCCGTCACCCTTCACCGCAGTTGTCTTCGTCGGCCCCTTTGGTGCCGGCGTGGGCCTGTCAGCCTGCAAGCGGCACTCGTCGTGCGCACGCATAGGCACGCATTCTCCTCTTCCGAGGAGGTCTGGTACCGCGGCTCTGTGACCGGCGCCCTCCGCAAACTTGAATATCTACTAAGACATACGTAGATTTTCCTGTAGAAATCGCCCAGATTTGACCGCCAAAATAGATACTAAGACATGCGTAGAAATTCACGTAGAAAATGAGCTGATTTTGACCCGAAATTGATACTAAGACATGCGTAGAATTTTGCCGTAGAAAATGTCCAGATTGAGCGCCCCAACCCGGGTTAGGGTTGGGTTGGGGATTGGGGTTGGGGTTAGGGTTTCTTTGCTCATCCTCCGCGTCCGCGCGCCACCGGCTCCCGGCTCCCCGCCGCCCGTCCTCGCCGCCACTCTGCCTCTGCCGCCTCTCTGGAGGGTGGAGTGGCCGCGGGTGTGAAATGGCACTTTGCACCGTGCAATGCGGACCGTGCACCGCGTCGCTCGACTGCCCGCGTAGCTCAAGATGCGGAGGCAACGGCGCGCCGCGGCAGCTGAGGCGCATACTGCTCCTCTCGCTGCTCGTCGCGTCCGGGCTGCTTCCCTACGTGGTATCCTCGTTCTTCGTCGACGATCTTGGCGTTGCAAAAAATAACGATGATGCAATATTATGGCCGCCGCGCCGGCCAACGTCGATGGGGCGGACGTATACAGAAAATGCGATGCACGACAAGCAACGGGGGAGGACTGTGCTGGTGATAGCGCACTACCCGGCGGACGAATGGAGAATGAAGGCGGTGTGGTCCCATCTGGAGTGCATGGTCGAGCACAACAAGCACATCGGCAAGGTCGTCATCGCCGCACCTCGCAACGGCGCCGTCCAAAGTTCGATGCTGAAATTGGTGGAGTACGTCAAGGAGAGCCTGCCAGCGGTGGCACTGAGGCTCGAGGTGCAACACTACGTCAACGATCGGTACGACGCCGGACTGTGGTGTGACGCCATCACGCAGGGGGGGTTGCTGACGAGGTACAACAATACAGAAAAGGCAAATGCGGCGAGAAGCCCGGGAGGGACGAACGAGGCGCGTTTGGACGCGAGCTTCAATGGAGAAAGGGCCGACCCCTTCCCCGCCGGGTGGTGCGATTCGTGCGCGTGGGATCGCAAGAGGATGTGCGGAGAGAGGCTGGATTTTGTCGTCGCGAAGTATGGGGGAAATCAATTCGATGCGGCGACGGAGATTATGGAGAGCAATCCGCAGTGCGTGGCCGGAGGCAGAGCCGATCCCGAAGGCTGGTGCAGCACGTGCATCTGGGAGCGCAAACTGACGTGCGGGGAGCGGCTGGATTTCGTCACGACGAAGTATCGGAAGAATCGATACGATGCCATGTTAGAAATCTTAGCGAGAGATCCACAGTGCCATCACGTC
This sequence comes from Thalassiosira profunda, assembly GCA_036939355.1. Classification (NCBI taxonomy): domain Eukaryota; phylum Bacillariophyta; class Thalassiosirophyceae; order Thalassiosirales; family Thalassiosiraceae; genus Thalassiosira; species Thalassiosira profunda. The sequence goes on along the minus strand of JALLAP010000489.1, from coordinate 11,049 downwards.
CGAGAGGAGAAGAAAGAAAACCGGGCCCTGCCATACGTGAACAACTCCTACTCGGAGGGTCAGTTCGATCGCTTTGTTTTAATCAACGACAGTCTGCTGACGTTGGATGAAACCACGAACAACGCGGACTTCGACGCGGTCTACTCCTCCTCGGCCGCGGGCGCCTTCGACTTGATATCGCTGAGCTACTGGGGCAATCCGGAAACGAAAGAGATTTTTCACGAAGATCGACACAAACGGTATTGGCTGGAAAGTCCGTTGCGTTCCTTTTCCTTGCGAGGGATACAGATCTTTGCGGATAATGTTTGCAGCATACCTGCCGTAACGAACAGCAATCTGATGAGGGTGTGTCCCCACGAGAGCGTGCAGTGGCTACAGCACAAAAAGAGGAGGATCAAGCGCTGCATAGTCGAGAAGACGGAGATCGACGTGGCGCAGTATTTTGGCAACAAGGAGACCATACATGGATTGTATCCGGGGGGAATGCCGAACAAGAGTGGGAAGACTGTCCACTGGTCCCACCAGTACTCAAACTGGAGGGAACTGCGATATGAGCTCAAGTTCCCGTTTGGCAAGGTCAGCGCGGAGCTGTGGCCTTGCATGGAGAGCCGGCACCGGGAGGAGGCGAGGTTCTGTGTCAGAAAGTACGAGGGCCTGGCGAATGCGCCTCCACCGAAATCGACTGAGAGTGAGGCTTGCTAGAGGAGGAGAAGAGGTGGAGGAAGACTTTTACATGCGAGGATGAAGTGGAATTGTCGAGACGATTTTGTGCTTGCTTCGAGCGAATCCAGAGGCAATTGCACCCAAGGAGGACTGACATTGCTTGCTCCGTCACTTTCCTCGCGTACGCGACGCCTGTTGCCGCCCCTTCCCCCGGCTTATTGCTTTTTCCTTTACAGTGAAAGCAAAACGCTGCAGCACGTCAAGGCCCCGTCCTTCTTTGCCAGCTCGGAAGTATCGACAAACGTCAACCCGAAATCCCGCTCGTTGCAAGCGTCCTCTATCCAGCGTTTGGACACTTCGCAAGGTGCATCTTGCGCCAACACGTGCCCATTCACAACCACCACGTTGCAGGATAATACGTCAGGAAGTCTTATTGCATCGTACTTCCTCTCCGATGCCTTCATTGCTTCCAAAACAGTATCCCCAACACTCCCCTCGGGTACCAGCAGTGTATGTTCGTCCAAATGCGTGACCGCGCTTTTGAGATGCAGCACTTCCTTTCCAGCAACCACCGGAGAAACCACAACTATATCTTCGTCCTCCAAGCCGTGATTCATCAATGCATCTCTCAAGAAACAAAATCCATCACTGTTTGTGCGATCGCTCAACCCGACAAAGAGATGCCTGCCGGTGAACAACACGTCGCCCCCATCGCATTGGGCGCATACTTCGTCCCTCATATCGTATATGTTGGCCATGCCTAACTGCTGCAGTGCAGTTTTGATGGAATCGACCTCTCCCCTCCTCGACGCATGCCCCGGCTGAGTGATGACCGCCGCGTCCCCAACCGCCACAATGGTATCCTCCACGAACAAGCAGTCCGGGTGGGCTTCGATCGCCGGCAGGCACAAGGTCGGGGCGTGCTTTCGCAGCTGCGAGAGATATTCGGCGTGCTGCTCACGGGCCAACGCGAGCGATACTGCGCTCGCCCGGTCGGCGGAGTGGGCGGCGACCGCGTCGACGAAGGAGTCTGGGATCTCTCGCGCTAGAGCCATCGTGTACTTGTGACGCAATCTGAGGGAGACTGAGGTGCGGGCCGCCGCGTGGGCGCGCCTGCATAGCCGCCGCAGCGAGGCTTGCGATGCAGACAGCATGGTTGAATGCGCACTACTCGTGACGGCTCCCAAGCTGACAGCGTGCAGCGCAGGGGCGTGCGAGGAGGCGAGGAAACAAAGTGATGAAGTGGAGGGGGAGGTTGGCGGTGAAGGAGTGATGTGGGTTAGGGTTGGTTTGCAGTTGGGGTTAGGGTTGAGGTCAGGGTGTCAGGGTTTCGCGCGCTTTCACTGCGCTCGGCTCGCGCGCCACAACCACAACACCAACCTCTTCTCCCTTGTCAACCTCTGTGCCATCACCTCCGCTCAGAGATGACGGGGCGCGCCACCGCCCTCGCTATGGCAGTCGCCACCATCGCCAGAACCGGCGCCTTCAACCTCCGCTCCGTCCCCGAAGCAGTATCGGTGCAGGATACCCGTCGACGGGAGTTGGTGGGCACTGTGCTCGCCACCGTCGCCATCAACCCGTTGCAAGCTGACGCGACGAATCAACAATCGTTCAGCGGCATTCACGATCCGCGGCTGCGTGGCTGCCGCATCGATTCTTTCCCGAACTGGCAGGGCACTGCTCTGCCGGGACCTCTGACCCTATCCGAGGCATACTTGCAAATTCGTGGTGTGGACCCGCAGCAGTCGGTATTGAATATGGGGAGATGGCCGGATCCCATCTTGCGCCACAATGCCTCTCAGGTACCAGCATCGATATTTCGGGATGAGATGAAACTTGAACAGCTTCGCGCGGTTGCCAATGCGCTCAAGAATACGGCGAGGCTGGAGGGGGCAGTGGGTCTGGCCGCACAGCAGTGTGGGCTGGATGCCAGTTTGGTGTTCATTGATGGCGGGACAAACGATGCTGGAATCGGGAGAAGGGAAAGAGATGTCACCGACGAAGGGAGAAGAAAGCAACACTTCAGAGAGGAAGGTTTATTTCTCGTCAATCCACGCATCATCCAACGCTCGCCTGAATCAGAAATGCTGGTGTGGACCGAAGAGTGCCTTGTGCTGCCGCCGGAGTTTCGCGCCACTCTGCTGCGCGATGAACAGGTGACAATCGAGTATGAGTCTCTGGATTGCATCGATGGGGGCTCGGTATCTTGCGGTTCCACAAGGCAAATCACTCTTCGGGGAGAGTTGGCTCGATGCGCGCAGCACGAGATGGATCACGATCGCGGTGTCCTCATCGTCGATCATGTGCCGACAGATGAGTTGCTTCCAGGGATGGCTGCTGTTGAGAATGCCGATCGCTTGCATCAAAATAGGATGCAAGCGGCTTATTCGCGAGAGATAAATGATTCGTCTCTGCTGCCTTCTGATGCGAAAATGGTACAGTTGGCGACGGAAGATCTAGCAGGCTTCCATTCAAAGGTGAAGCAGCTGGGGGGCGAATGTGCATATGAAGAGAGAAAACGGCCTTGGTTTGTACAGTCTGCAAATGCAGTGGATCAAGATGTGCAATTGCAAGGGAATGCAATAACGCCTGGACAGAGAAAGAGCGCAGGGGGCATTGATGCATCAGTGAGTAGCACCGGTGCCTCTAACTGTGATGAGAAATGTCTGGCAGAGCGAAGGCGCATCGTGGAAGAGCGACGTGCGATGATGAAACAGTCGCGTAGCAATACCAGACGAGCCGATGTGCTGGAGCTATCTCAGCAAAGAGCATCTATGTACGGGACAGAATTCAAGGGACTTCCACCACAAACTTGTGCCCAGCCAGGGTTCTGCCCATAGCGATCCATATCACAAACTGCTACATCCGACGCATTGCTTGACTAGAAAGCCAGGGCAGAAGAATCGCGCGTCCGGACCTTTTTCTTCTCCGTGGTGCTGGAATCAGATTCAGATGAAGGTGGCGCTTCGTCATCGCTGTTGCATTCCACGATGTTGAGGCGCCTCATTGAGAAGGGCTTCTCATCCTCGTCGCTGTCACTCTCTTCGATGATTGAAATCTTGTGCAAGGTCTGGGTCTCGTTGTCTTCGTCTACGGTGGTGACATCGCGGGAAACAACTTGTTCTCAGAGATCAGCTGAGGAGTTGCAGCGGACAGCGCGCCGGGGGTATAAATCTCTTCGACAGAGTCGACGGAGTCGTCCACCTCCCGGATCGCCATAGAATGGTACTTCTTCTGGGGCTCTTGCAGCTGGAATTGCGTCTGTTTAGCCTGGCCCTTCGCCTGGCACTCTATCTCTGATTCCTCGTCGGAGTCCACGGCAGCCAGGGCTGCGTCCACATCGAACTTGTCCCAGGCGTCGAAATAAGCCTTTGTGCTGAGCTTTCCCTTTCGGAAGATCTGGTCTGCTTCCTTGCTGTTCGCGGGAGGTGACGGAGGGGTTGCAGTGGTGTTTTGGTTTGAAGATTTGAAATCGAAAGTCGATCGAAAAATTAAACCTGTTTGAAGATTTGAAATCGAAAGTTCAAGATCTCGTGGAGGGCCCGATTCAAGAGGCTGTTGAAGCCGCTCAGCGCGTTTGCGAAGGTGAAGATCAACAAAGATGAAGCGGCCCTCGACTTGGAGGATTACGCGCTTCTCATCCTGGCCTCGCCCCAGAAGCAGTTTGCTGACAAGGAGCTAGATTTGTCGTCTGAGGCGGATCTCTCGCCGAATGCAACGTCAACGCTCTGCTCGCCGATTACGGTATGAGCATCGAGCGCACGACCCCCGTCGTCCAGCCCGAGATTGGCGTCGAGAAGCACACACCGTTGAGTGGCACGAACCGGAGCCGCCAACTCATGCAACACGAGGCTACCAATGATCTCGTCGAGCCCAGCAGTTGCAGTTGCTCTCGTTTGTTTACCCCAACGGCACCACACTCAGCGTCCAGTCGCCGGCCTACACGCTGCTGTCGTCCGGGTTGACGTCCTACCCGGTCGACTGTCCCATTCCCAACCAGCCTCAAAGGCAAGCAGGGACGCGTGCTCGTCGTCGGATCTTCGGACATGTTTGCGGGCGAGTGGCTGGAGAAGGAGGAGAACTCTGCGACATCCTCTTCCGGTACCTCCTCTGGCAGAACGTCTCGTTCGATCCCTCGCTCCGCCAGGCCGACTTTGAGGAGAAAGGCCTCGTGCCTGACATAACTAGCCTCTCGAACATGGTCAAGCGCTTCCTCCACGAGAACGAGCCACTGCCCCAGGATGACAAGAGCCTCCTCTGCGACGACCTCTTTCGGGTGCACAACGACTTTGTTCCCGAGGTCATCGACCTAACGTGCCGTGCGAGCCCCTCGCGCTGGTGCAGGCCCAGTTCTAGTGCCCTCACCCTCCCCTGCGCATGGCCACACACCCGCCGCGGACGATGGACCCCCCGCCGCCAGTGTTGGAGTTGTTTGACCTGGACGAGAGCTTTGCAGACGTGCGAGTGCGGTTGGCGCAGCTCACGAACCGGTTGTCGGAATTCGATTTCTGTTTCAAGCACTGCGTGAGGAACGAAGCCGGATGGATACTTGGTTTTGCCGGCGCGGACGACGCCTCGGAGGAAGCAATGGCAAAGCGTCAGAAAGCATGCAGGGTGGGGCGGAAGGCATTGCATCCGAGTTCTGAGGATCGACTGACCTCCTTTGGCTAACCAATAGAAATTTGTCGTGTCTGTTTCATCCTCTTCTTCTCCGGATGTCTGAGACCATCTCTCAGCTGCCGGGTGACAACGATACCCAATCCACATGCATCAATAAAATTCCCCACATTGTAACGGCGGTGCACAGTGAAGCGCACAGCAGCGATAAAGAATGCCGCGGCGCTTCTTGCGTTTGTTAGTAACTTTTGTAGCTTCGGCCTTGTAAGGCGCGAATACACTGCGCCAGCGCCCAAAGGCAGAGTAATGGCCCGACCAACATTTGCCGTGGCCTTTGGGCATCCATTAGGTCCACGACAAAGGCTGACATCAAGGTTCAGTGCGTACCATACTATCGCGCCGTGCATGTGCTCTCATATCCCAACGTCTGGCATTTGTTAGTGACTTCTCCTCTAGTTTTAGCCTTCAGAGGCGTGAATACCTTGCGCCAGCGCACAAAGGCAGAGTAATGGCCAGACAAACACTTGCTGCGGCCTTTGGGCATCCATTGGGTCCACAGCAAAGTCTGACATCAAGGTTCGGTCCATACCATCGCGTCATGTGCTCATTTTCCTTCGTTCTGGCGTTTGTTAGCAGATTCGCTAGCTTTGGCCTTGTGAGGCGTTAATACCTTGCACCAGCACACAAAAGCGAAGTAATGGCCAGATCAGTATTAGTCGAGGCTTCTGGGCATCCATTGGGTCCACATCAAAGGCTGACATCAACGTTTGGTCCACATGGTCGTGCCGTGCACTCATTTTCCTTCGTTCTGGCGTTTGTTAGTGGATTCGCTAACTTTAGCCTTCAGAGGCGTGAATACCTTGCGCCAGCGCACAAAGGCAGAGTAATGGCCAGACAAACACTTGCTGCGGCCTTTGGGCATCCATTGGGTCCACAGCAAAGTCTGACATCAAGGTTCGGTCCATACCATCGCGTCATGTGCTCATTTTCCTTCGTTCTGGCGTTTGTTAGTGAATTCACTAGCTTTAGAGCCTGCAGAGGCGCGAATACCTTTCACCAGTGCCCAAAGGCAGAGTAATGGCCAGACAAACACCTGCCGCGGCATTTGGGCATCCATTGGGTCCACATCAAAGGCTGACATCAATGTTTGGTCCACGTGGTCGCGCCGTGCACTCATTTTCCTTCGTTCTGGTGTTTGTTAGTGGATTCGCTAGCTTTAGAGCCTGCAGAGGCGCGAATACCTTGCGCCAGCGCCCAAAGGCAGAGTAATGGCCAGATCAATGTTAGCTGAGACTTCTGGGCATTCATTGGTCCAAGACAAAGGCAGCCATGTGTTTTTGGTCTCCTGTCAGTGCTCACGGCACCCACTCTCTTTCTCTGAGGGCCTACCTACTGTCTTTGTCACGAGTGTTGAGGCCCATTGGCTGTCCCAGTTCTCAAAATCCGATAGTCGTAAACATTTTTGTTCGTTTCTTTGTCATCCATTGGGTCCATGAAAATGCCATTTGTCAAGAAGAAGAGTAAATGTAAGACCAACAAGCTGTCATCTCTGCTCTGGTGTGGCGACACTACATCAGCTGCTGCTTTGACATTTCCGCTGGAACCATCTGATCAAGCATTAATGAAGTGTGAAACGGCAATCAGCCTTCCAGCTTTACTTTCCCACTTGCGACTTCATTCAGATACTGCGAGTATTGAATCTTGAGAGGTAGATCCGCAGTATCAATCTCGTCGGCATCAGCACCAGAATGCCTCAATCGAGCGACGAATTGCAGTGGGCGGTACCCTTCGGAGCGCGTGTATCGAGGTTGCCTTTCAGGCCCGCCCATATCATCAGGATGGCGGTACGCCACTGCCTCCTCGGCAATTTGCCAGACGAGCAATTCGAAGTCAGCGGCCTCCAATATACCTTTCAGCTCTTCCACTGTTGGACGGAGGAGGGCACAGGGATGCCATTGAACGGGTCCGCAGTTCACCCATACCGATGGCGACTCCCCATCGCTGTCTATGTTTGTTGCGGTGTCGATAAAAAATGATGTTGCGACCACATCATACTGACTTTGCTTCGCTTGCTGCGAGTAGGTCGACACAAAGTCGCCCACTGTAAATGCCAAGTTGGGCTGTGCTCCTTTCATTTCCCAATAACGCTCGTAAGAGTGGAAGGCTTCATCGTCCGGAAATACCTCTCTCTCAAAGCGCTTTCGGTATCGATTTGATTGATTTGCGGATCCGACAAGAAAGGAAATATGTCCGATTGGACTTTAATTTGGTTGTCGTGTCGTCGCTGCAGCATCTCAAGCACTTGTTGAGCTGCAAATATCATGCTAACGGACGAATCATTTGCTTCAACGTGCACCTCTCCCTTTTGGCACAAGTCGCTGCAGGTGGATATGTCATATGCCAACCGTCCCAATCCTGCTCCTGGCACAAGCACGCGCATCCGAGCATTTGCACTGGCATATTGCGTGATGGCACTGACGATCCATCCAATCGTCGCCTCTCTACACGGCGCAGCACCCGCCGTCCAATCGCGGGCGGTGTGATGAAGAACTTGCAACGCCGTGTCATATCCATCGCTTTCTTTTGTTTTCTCTCCCCCTTCCATCATGCCCCCGTTTCCCATGAGTTGGCCGAGGTCATCGTGTTCGCCATTGCTTTCCGTTGCTGCGGATGGGACGAAATTGATCGACTGGAACAATTGTTTGCCATCTGTGGATAATAAATTTCTCACAACCTGGCCGTTCGCCCTCGTACATTCTTCCAGAAGACGCTGCTTCGCGTTCAGCTTCGAGGACAGCAGCAAATCATCCTTCTGATGCCGACAAGTTCCACTCATAAAACAACTCTCGACCTTTGCGCTGAGCTCCAGCTCCATTTCCAACGTGCGCATCATCTTGTCCCGGCGCGTTTGATATTCCGCCGCGATGCGGTTGAGTTTCTCCGCCACCAACCGTTCTATCTCGGCATCCCGTCCTTCGTGCTTGTCGCCGACGGCGTCAGTAGCGAGGGGCGACGTTTGGGGCACGCTCACCGATGCCTTTATTTGGAATGCGGCGGCGGCTGGTATCGCTGATGGCACTATTGCAATTGCAAGCGCGGCAATCGCAACCACCGTAGCCAACGGGGAGCATCGGCGGCTATTTTGCTGGAGCGCCATGTTGCACCTATCGTCGTGTTGGGCTCGGAGGAGCGCCACACGGAGGTGATGGGAGCACGACCAGAGGGTGAGGGTGGTTGATGCCTCCACTATCGGCAGCCCCAATCGATCAGGGGACGTATCAGGTGATGCGATGGTGCCGTCCCTCGATGCCCAGTCCGTCGCGCCGATTCCCTACTCGTGCATGTAGATGGGCTACTGGTCTCGCCGCTCGCTGCTGGTGGGGGGCGGGGCGGGGGGAGTTGGCGGCGGGTGTGGTGGGTTGAGCAGAAGGTGACAAAGGAAGCGCCTCAACAAAGTGCGGCAAAGCTAGTAGTTAGGGTCCTAACCCTAGTTCGATTGTTTTGGGTTACAAATAAGTTAGGGTTACGGGTTAGGGTTAGGATTAGGGTCCGGGCTAACTGATTCCTACGTAGCTGTTTTGTTAGGCCGGTGCAATCACGGACAGGTGCAATTCCTCCTCGGCCAGGGGGCCGCAGGGCCGAGGTTGCCGAAGACGAAGAGGCCGGCGGCGAGAAGGGAAGCACGCGGAGACAAGCAAAGCGGAAGCCATGGCGCCGAACGACGGGCCTGCGACGTCGGCGGCGGCGAAGGCGGGGACCGCCCGCCCCCTCACCCCCGCCCAACACGCCGCCATCGCCGCCCTCCCCTCCAACAACACGTGTGCCGAGTGCCGCGCCTCCCACCCCGACTGGGCGAGCGTCACCTTCGGCATTACGTTATGTTTGGAATGCGCGGGAGCGCACCGCGGACTGGGCGTCCACCTGAGCTTCGTGCGATCTCTCACAATGGACGATTGGACGGAGGAGCAGTACGGAAAGATGATGGGCGGGGGCAACGCGCGCTGGAGGGAGTACTGGCAAGCCCACGGCGGGGAGAAGGAGGAGGGCGAATGGGGAAATTACGACGGAGGGGGCATGATGCCGAGGATGCGCGCCAAGTACGAGAGCGGCGTTGCAACAAAGTATCGAGAGGCCCTGTCTGCAAATGATGCAAGCGGAGGGACGGCAGATTCGGCGGGGACTGCGCCGTCTCCCAGCCCGGTGGTCCGGTCTCTCCCGGCGGATCCTCCGCCGAGCTTTGACGATTTGCTCAGGAGCCAGGCGTGGCCGTTTGTGCTTTCCACCATCAGCACCAGGAAGTCAAAGCTGATGTGTGTGATGTGGGTAGCCATGGGCCTATCATGTGCGTACGGTGCACATTTGTGGGGGAAAGGGAGCAACAACGTCACATCGTCGTTGCCCTCGGTCAACCCTTCGGCGCAGGGACAAATGGGCGCCGCAGTGTCCGAATCCAATGGCCACTACGACGTTATTGCGTTGGGGATTATTGCTTTCACTGCGGCGATACCCTACCTCCTGCTCCGTCCATTCGCACATAAAGTTGCAAAGGGATTGCTCTTGAATCGACAGGCGGCGTTCAAGTCCGCCCGCAACTTGCTGATGGAGCGCATATTTCTTGGACGTGCGCAGAGGCTGGAGAGGTGCGATGTGTACTATCCCACCGTAAGCGAGAGACAGGAAGCAAAGGCAAAATACGGACTGATCTTCTACCCCGGGGCATTGGTCGATCGAGCAGCTTACGCGCCCATTGCCACTCTACTGAGCGAGGCGGGAATCCTCGTGGCGGTGGCCAACCTCGAGCCGCACCGGGTGGTGGCCAAGCTGGCGGATTATCCGCTGAAAGAAAAATTGATGCACATACTCTCCGATTCGGTGCTGCTCTCCAGCCAAGGAGTGTGGTCGGTGGACGCGTGGGCGATCGGTGGGCATTCGATGGGAGGACACCTTGCCATTGCCGCCATGGCGAATGAACTTTCGTCAACGATGAAAAAGGTGGTGCTTTGGGGAGTGCTATCCTTTCCCGACCCGGGATCGTACCCCTGCAAACAAACGCTGCGGGAGACGGATGGTGTGTATGCATTGGTGGTCAACGGCTCCGAGGACAAGATATCCACGAGCACGGCCTATGGAAAGGACAAAGAGAAGATATTCTGGGAGAAGATGCCGCCGAAAGTATCGCCCGGAACTGCGCCACCGAGCAAACGAGGATGCACGCAACATGTGATTGTCGAGGGTGGGAATCATTCTGGATGTGCGCACTACGGGCCGCAGACATTTCCTTTGCCGGACGGAGTCCGAACTATCACGTTGGAGGAGCAGCAGCGGCAGTTTGCGAATACGACCCTGGACTTTCTACTGGATGAGGCAATCAAGAGAGACTGATAGGTGTGTGAATAGGGTGCAGGACATAGGGCAAAGAGAATACTGTGCAAGATTTTGATGAGAAGTGACCAGCCTCATTCAGAGGCCTCTGGGCCGATTTTGACGGTGTTGTTCCAGGAATTCTCCTACACAATGAGTTTGACGCGAAGTGACTGGCCTCATTCAGTCTCTAGAGAGGGGAATGATTTCAACACCAATTCGGTCAATACTAAGTTCCTATGCGTGCCTAACACCCTTGGAGATTTCACGTTTCACGTCAGATAAGCAGTCGAGATTTCACGCCCACGCCAAATCTGAGCCGCTGAGATGGAACAAGTCGAGACATGCTCAGCTGAGCTCATAAAACGCCCATGATCGCCGCTGGAACAAGCTGAAACTTGCTTGTCT